>JACEIK010001549.1:196539-226944 GCA_018107945.1 Datura stramonium | reverse complement strand
AGCTAGCCAGGCACCAGATGTGCCTCGGCCCACCAGTTAGTAGTCCAGGTCCTTCTAGGGCACCAGGTGCCAGTCATACCCCCCAAGGTGGGGCATGACAATATGTTTTCAGATTATGCATGTAATGTTATGATTTAGATTTATTGCAAGATGATGGTTCAACTTTTTTTAAAAATGATGTAGAGCATATGCATGTTTTTGGGAGTAGTTTCTAGCACCGAGTAGGCTAAGGGTCAGTCAATTCTTTGCCTCAAAACTACGTGCCAACATAGGTATGTTAAAATTATTTGAGACCTCCTCTGTGAGCCTTCCCTGCCCCCGAGGGGCCTTCAGCTTGATATCGATATCTTGGTAGTGCCCTTAGCCCCGACAAGGGTTTGGATGGCTCTTCCCACTATAGTATAATAGTCGGGACCATGTAATCTCTATCGTGGTAATATCGATTGTATGATAAGTGTCCCGTTGCTCCTCATAATTTTCAGTTATGCATGTTCATCAGTTATATATTATGTTTTCAACAGGTTTGACCCAATGTTCAGTTTTACATATGATTATCAGTATCAGCTTTGGGTCATTTGATTCAGTTATAATATTCAAATATGTTTAAATCATGTTTTTCAAATAATAGCATGCAAGCCTTACTCTCAGAATCTTATCTTGAAACGTTTTATGATATGCATGATTTAAGTTTTACTTACTTAGTGGTTTTACTTATCTTGTATACTCAATACATTTCAAGTACTTACCGCATACTCTATGTTGTATCATTTCATGATACAGGCTCAGACGTTCAGGTTCAGTCCCCCGCTAGCCAGATTCTCAGAATTCTAGCATACTCAGCCTATTGGTATGTCCTCATCCTTCGAGGACCTTTATTATAATCTTGTATTCAGTATCTTTAGTTTCATTCTTTAGTGAGTTAGTTTGGTCTTGTCCCATCAACTAGTCAGGTTGTAGAGGCTTATCATACTTAACATGTATTCAACTTTGGATCAGTATTATGCTTTCCATTGTTTAGATGTTATTAAATTTTCATACTTCCACTATTTCTAATGTTAGACTTTCCACATTTATTATTTTGAGATTTAGTTGTCATGTTCATTCCATGGGTCGACTTCGAGACATTTATGGTTCTTTGTCCTGTGTCTCGATTTGGGCCTATGTTCGAGTTGTGACAGAAACACAGGCCAAACGTAGGAGAGCATTTCTTGGATGTTGAAGGAACACCTACGGAACGTAGGCCAGCACCTGCAAAACACAGGTGCCAATGCAGGACAATGCTTGGACTTACTGACCCCCAACTGCGATCGAGGGACACCTCGTTTTGTAGGTTCCTCTCAAGTGAGGCCGTCATCAAAGCGATGAAATCGTTCAACACAAGAAAAGAGGAGAAACTTTACCATATTCTTTTATACCTTTTGTATAGAATAGAATATTCCATTCCATAACATTCAATAGTTAGTTTTTCTATTGAAATTTAGAGAGAGAAAAATATTGAGAGAAGTGAGAGCTTTGTCCTTCATCTTCTTCACTTTCTAAGGTAAAATCCTCCACTGAAGAACAACTTTAGCTTGATGTTTTTTATTAATGATGAATGATAGTGATTCCTCTATTGGTTTTATCTGTTGTTCTTCATTTGAGTAGCTAAACACCTTGCTAGGGGTGTGTGCATGATAGAGGCTAAAATGGATTGGGTGTTGCTAGTTTAATATTAGAATTACTTATTTTCTCTAAATTAAAACTAAAATATCTATAATTGAAAGTATGAATTGTGTCTACTTATTCTATTGTTGCTTGAAAAAAAAAGAGGAATAGAATATGAGTGAGAAAACAATGGTGGGTAATTGGGTTTTGATTGTGTGGGATTTGGCTAGAGATAGACAATTCCCATTTTCATACACCCATTACAGAATTGAGGCTAGAGATAGTTTAATTTTTACCCATGTTGTAGTGGTTGATGTGTATGGGACCTTGGGGTTTGAGAAAACCCAAGAAATAGACACCCAAGAGGTTGAGAAACATCGGATGTCACCTTGTCCACGACTATTTATGTTCTTAAGAAATGCTTTGATTTGCTAGTTAACACCAATCCTATAAATGCCTAGCACACCCCTAGCATTCACTCATATTGTTACTTTGAAGTTGGTTGTCTTGTTTCGTTGATGGAATTTGAATTCATTGTGTGATCCTACAACCCCTAATATTTACTTTCCTAATTTTGATACAATGATGCTATTGATTTGATTTGATAGATGATTTTCATTGCTATCAATCTTCATTCCCTGTGAATTCGTCCTCGACTCATGAGTTGGGTAAATTATATTGTGACAACCGCGTACACTTTCTCCTAGTGCGGAGTAGATTTCGATGTCATAATTTCGGCGTTGTTGCAGGGGAATGAGATTTGATAACCTTTAGTTATTTGTTGATTTGAATTAGTTGAGCATCTTGTTCAATTTTACATTTGTTATTGTTTTTACTGCTTGTTCAGGTTGGATCTAATAAGCTATGACTCACAAGTAGGTTCCATGAATGGACACATGGATCAACATGAGGATGAGCCTATGTAGCCTGATGTAGCGGGTTCCATTTGCCTACCACCTATTGTAGGGAATGCGGTATTTTATATGACTATCACGATATTGCACTTGCTACAAAGTAACAGACTCTTTGGAGGGCATCCAAGTGAAGATGCTATAGACACCTTCGCAACTTTCTTGAAATATGATAGCCCTTCAGTATCACCAGTATTAGCCAAGAGTAAATTCGACTCCCATTCTCATTGATGGGAGAAGCCACAGTTTGGTTAAAGGAGTTGTCCTCGGGGTGTATTACTTCTTTGCAAGAGTTGACGGTGGATTTCATGGATATGTTCTTCCCTTCCACGAGGATGTTGCAGTTGAGGTATGACCTCACCAACTTTAGAAAACTCTCGGTTGAACCTTTGCATGAGGCTTGGCTCCGATTCAAAAAGAGAGTTGCAATATGTCCAAACCATGGGTTGCCTGACAGAGTTCTTCTCCAAAGTTTCTATTGCTCACTTGACTTAACCAACAAGTCCGTGGCCAATAATCTCACTGGTATGTCCTTGATGGACCAAACATATGGGTTGGCCAAAGCTCTTTCAGACTGGATGATCAAGACAAACCGAGCATGGCACACTAGGGACAATGAGGTGCCCTCAAGTTGTTCTAGTTCTAGCCTTATAACTGTAGAAATGAGAAAACGAGATCAAGAAAGGTATGAGACCTGGCCAAAATGATGACCCATCTTGAGTATATGACAAAGCATGTGGTGGGAGTTGGTTTCAAGAGTGTAAATGCAGTTGGAACCCAAGGCCATATATAATATGAAGGGGAGGCTTCACCTCCAAGATATGAAGAAGAGTGTCAATATATTGCTGGCCAAGTGGGGGATTCTTATCCGGGATATCAAGGTGCCAACCAAGCCCTTTACCATCCTCGTGATGAGAATCAAGGTTTGAGAAATTGGGAGAGTTAAGGGTGTAATGATAGGGTAAAAGGTGGGGAAACTATGAACCATACCGTGAAGGGGAATGTTACCACAAAATTTCAAACACATATGTTCCCCCTCCGAAGGTTGAGGTCTCCCAAATGTGACCCAAAGTGAGCGATGTTGGCAACTCCAAGATAGAGGAAATGTTGGCTAGAGTTTTAAAGAAGTTTGAGTCTACAGGCAGTAGGGTAAAAGAGCTTAAAGGGGAGGTGTCTAACCTCGCCCAAACGGTGATCACTCACTCGACTTCTATTAATAATTTGAAAGCTCAAATGAATCACCTTTCATCTCAAATGAATCCCCGAATGAAGGGCACCCTTCTGAGTGACACAATACCAAATCTAAAGAAGGTTGTCCATTGCATGAAGATTGTTACTAGGAGTTGGAAAAACTTAGCTGATGCAGGTGTGAAGACCAAATAAGCTGGTGATCCAATCACAATTATTGGAGTGAAAGACATGGGGCCAAAAGCACCAACTATTGTTAATAATGAATAGGTATTTGAAGAATAAGGAGTAGTTGTTTCTCCTAAGGATGTTGATGAGAAGAAAAAGGGAAAGAAGTCCTCAAATGCAGAAGGACAAGACCCTAGAATCCCACCTCCTTACCCTTAGTGTTTGGAGAAGAACAAAGAGGACAACCAATTCAAGAAATTCATTGAGATGTTTAGCAAGTTATCCATAAACATACCATTGGTGGATGCATTGCTTCAGATGCCAGGCTATGAAAAATTTATGAAGGAATTGTTAAAAATGAAGACGATTGTGGATGCGTGGGAGGTGACGCACCATACGCACCATTATAGTGTAGTGATGGCGAGCTATCTCGCTCCCAAGAGAGAGGACCCCAGAGCTTTTACCATCCCTTGCACCATTGGACTATGCATTTTCAAAAAGGCTTTATCTGACCTCGATGCAAGCATAAATTTGATCCCTCTTGTCATTTTTAAAAATTTAGGTTTGGGGAATCCCAAACGTACTACAATGAGGCTATTGATATCGAACTGGTCTATCAAGAGACCTGTGGGAGTGTTAGAAGATGTCTTGGTCTGAGTCGACAAATTTATCCTTCCAGCCGACTTTGTCATGTTGGATTACGACATGGATGTCGTGGTGCCTATCATTTTATAGTTACCATTGCTAGCACGGGTAGAGAATTGGTAGATGTGGAGCTAGGAGAGTTAAAGTTTAGAGTGGGAGGTGAGGAAGTCATCTTCAATATTTGTCAGCCAAAGAGAACGAAGAATAGAGCAAGAACTTCGTGAAATCTGTGAAATGCAGGTTCTCAAGCGCGAGATACAGCCCAGGAAAGAAGGTTCTAGAAAGTTGGAAGAAAAGAAGGCTCTGGTGCCTCACCTATGAAATGGAGGTTCCAACCCGCAAAATGCAGGTGTGGCACAAGACTAAAACAGAACACCTGGAAGAAAATCCAAAAAAAAGTGGAAGGTGGTCTACGAGCCACATGCATTTGGCGAAGCATAGGACCAGTGCAGCTCACAGGTAGAACACCGGGCAAAAATGTACTCACGTGTGATGGGAACTTTGTTTTGCAGGTGACCACCTGCAGGCACAAGTACATTGCAGGCTCAGGTATGCAAGTTTACTTAGTTGTTGACTGACCCGTTGATCTAACCTGACCCATGGCCAACCCAAACTGTCGAAATTCTTCCCCATTTCTCAAAACCCACTTTTTATTCACCTTTTCACCTTCCCAATGATCCCAACTACCCACCATTACACAATTCAATCTTCCCCCATTAACTCCCATTAAATCAATCTTTTTAACCCACCAATCATATTCACTCCCTTCCTCTTATAAAACCCCCTTCACCATTCTCTTCATCTCAGCATCTCTCACTAAACTCTCACTAAAGCAAAAGAAATTCTAATTTTTGGGTTGGCCATTGTCTATCAAGAAATCAAGTTCTCAATCTCTTTGTTCTTCTCGCTTCTCACTCGGTATGTGAGCTAATTGTTATAATTTTTCTTTCTCTTTGAGAATGTTAATGAAAAAAAAAGCATGCTTAGGTAATAATTTTCTTGATCCCTATTCCCCATTGCCTATCGTATGTCCTTTATTTTTGAAATATCTTTTTTTTGTTATTGGTATGGTAGGGGATTCGAAATCGCAACATATGGGTAAGATTACTGTTGATAATGCTCTATTTCTTATATATGCCTCATGTTTTTGTATAACAGTTGGGAGTGAAATCTGAGTAAAACCGTGTGATTGAAATGTATGATTTTTCTGATGATAGATAGGTTGACGTCTTTCTTAATGGAAAATTATCATTTTTGTTCTTTTGTGCTACTTGAATTGGGAAAATCATGATGTGTGAGTGAGTGAGTAAGGCATGAACTTGAGGTATTATTGTTTTTTGGGTTGGGGCATTTGATACTGAACACTATCACTCACCTACGAGTCGCTGGTCAGGCCCTGTGAAACACAAGCTGAGGCGCAGGTGTAGGTTGAGGCTTCAGGCCATTGCCCATTACCTGCGTTTCACCTACGAATCGCAAGTCAGGACAAGAGAAATGTAGGTTCAGTGCAGGAGAAGGTCTGTCTAGCCTAGTTTTCTGCCGCATACCTGCAACACACTAGTGAATCGCGGGTCCTTACCTACGAAAGCCAGTGCAGTGCAGAAGCTGCCAACTATTTATTTGATGTCTTCAAATGTTTGGCATCCAATTTTGATATTTACTTTTCTTATCTTAGCATTAGTTCTTTCTTTTCAATTTTAATTATTAAAGATTCAAAAAGAAGTTTGTTTTCTGGTGGCACTAACAGTATTTTGCAGGATCATGAGCTCATATAGGCATGTAGTCAAGGGAAAGAGACATTCCACTTCCAAGAGTAAAGGCAAAGGGAAATCAAGAGCAACTTCAACCCCCACTAATACCTGGGATGTCATCATGTATTATGTGTGTCACGACTTGAACGTACACCCGGATCGTAGACATGAGACAAGGAGCCCCGAGAGACCCCAAGTCTACCCATGGCAGGAGCATACATCTAGTTCATTCACATAAGTGGAAGACTTAACATAAGGAAATGAAATCATGACATACTAATGGAGAATAAATAATACATGATCCATACATGGCGGATGAATACAACTAATAGTCTAAAAAGCCTCTAATCATGAAAGACTGCTTGAAGGGACAATACCCCAACTAACCCTACAATACTAAAACTGAAAGAGAACAATAGAGCCTGAACATATGGCCCTCGGAACATGATGACTCATCAAATAAGCTGATAGCGAACTCTAAAGAGTTATTGAGGAGGGTAAGCCTGAGAGCCGGGTCCTGTATCATGAGATGATACAACATAAAAGGTATGTTATCAGTACGTGAAAATATACTGAGTATCCAAGGTAAGTAAAACGGACATTTGAAATATATAAAACTCATAAATGAATAAAATAGTAGGACATCATGCTCACATCATAAACATCATAACGTAACATAAGGCTAAAGATTTTCAAATCATTTGTAATACAAACGTAATCATAATAATAGGGAAAAGATTTACTTAACATGACTTGAGCCAAAATACATAATCATAAACATTCATAAATCGTGAGGAACGGTGGGAGATTCTCTTAATCTACATACCCCATATGAGCACACTTGAAGTCCGACTTGTAAACCTAGTCGGGAGGCCGTTCGTACCTTGCCAAGGTAGAATCATGAAGCGTGTGATATCACCATGAAAAGGGTCATTTGGGCCGAGGCCAGTCACAAAGGAGGTCCCAACATACCTACGGTGGCACGTAGTTTATGAGATCTGAGGCATAACCCGGGCCCCGAACCTACTCGGTGTTCGATACTACTCCCAAAACATATATATTGTGCTCATAGTATAACATGCATGAATTCATGGGCTAGTTAAATGATGACCATCATAAACATACTTGTACATACGTGAACTGGCAATGAAACAAGGCTCGTAAGTCGGCCAAAACATAATTCATGAATCATAAAGTTCATACATACTTGTAGATCATACATATAGCTTGAAATTCATAAAAATCATGATGGGTAATTGATTAAATCAACATCTTAAATCATAATTCAAGCTGGGCTCGTAAATATCATTGATGGGAAAGTAGATCATAAATAGATTCATCATGGGTCATGCATAATTAGGCTTAATTTCAAGAGAATTCAATAATCGATAACATTATGAATAAATTAAATTACAAAATCTGATCAAAACCCCATAGAATACGATAAGGTTCGAAAATCACAAGACCCACTGACAATCATTAGATTTTTATATAAATCTACTTTAAAACCCAATAAATTTTTGATAGAATTTTCATGAAATCGTAGAAAATGGCATGGGTGTGAAAGGAAACACTCATTGATAGTCTTACATACTTGAAAACAACTGATTCTTAACCTCTCTTGAATTCCCAAGAAGGAATTGGAAGGATTTGAAGAGGGAAGCCTTGAATCACCCTTTGATCACCTTCTGTACTCTTGCATGCATGAATGAAGACTTAGATTAACTTATCGCCCTAAAAACCCACCTTTCATAAGCTAAAACGATGTAGTTTAAGGCCCTAGGACTTAGGAATTACAGTAAATCCCTTACTAAATTCACAGAATTTTGCTGACTACCAGTCCCCACAAGGAACTGGACGACTAGTGACCAGGGCTAATGACTTATGGCCTGGAGTCGTGAGGTACACTGCCAAAAATTCAGCATGGGACCCCACAGAGGACACCACGAATCGGGGTGCGTGACCACAACTCGTGGTCACCATCCGTGGTCCACACTGCCCAACTTCCTTGCCAAGCATCTAGTCTAGTCCATGGGTGACCTCACGAGTCATGTGGCCTGACCACGACTCGTGGTCATGCCCATGGTGACCCCCAGACCAGTCCACCTCCTTGCTTGACCACGAGTCTCTTCACGACTCGTGGTCACTCCCCACGGGCCACTTCACGGATCATTTTGTGATCTGGTGCGAAATTTCAGTTTTTCACCATTGACTCCCAGATTTGATCCTTGGGTTCCCGAGGTATAACAATATCTCCCCCTTGGGAACATTCATCCTTGAATGTTAGAAACACCTAGAAGACTCATAAACATGCAATCATCATATGAAAATACTGATCATTTAAATGGAAAATTGACGGAATGACTACCTCCGAAAAGAAATACAGAGCTTAACCGAATTCAGACATCACATACATCTATCATAACATAAATCAAACTTGCGCACATGAAATGAACGTGGAAGCTGATAAGAGAATTAGGGCAAAAATTGATACCTCAAACTGAAACTAAGCCGGTAGGGAATAAGTTAGGGTATTTAGTCATCATATCCGCTTCGGCTTCCCACGTAGCTCCCTCAACATGTTTATTTCTCCATAACACCTTTACTGAAGCTACTTTTTTTCTCCTCAGCCTCCGAATCTAACGATCGAAGATTGCAACTGCAATTTCCTCATAACTAAAGCTATCTCTCACACCAACACTTTCCACCGGGACAACTAAAGCTGGATC
Organism: Datura stramonium; assembly: GCA_018107945.1. Classification (NCBI taxonomy): domain Eukaryota; kingdom Viridiplantae; phylum Streptophyta; class Magnoliopsida; order Solanales; family Solanaceae; genus Datura; species Datura stramonium. The sequence goes on along the minus strand of JACEIK010001549.1, from coordinate 217,908 downwards.
ACCCAAGCACTTTTTCAAGAGTGATACATGAAAGATAGGATGAACTGAAGATAACCCTGATGGCAAGTCCAACTCATATGCTACCTTACCAACTCTTCTCATAACCCGATAGGGACCAATATAGCGGGGGCTGAGTTTTCCTTTCTTTCCAAACCGCATGACTCCCTTAATGGTAGACACCTTCATAAATACCTAATCGTCCTCCTCGAACTCCAACTCTCTTCTTCTCCCATGAGCATATGATTTTGATGACTTTGAGTGATTTTCAGCCTGTCCGTTATCAACTGAACCTTCACCATAGACTCATGAACCGAATTTGGCCCTATCATAGCTGCTTCACCAACATCAAACCATTCGATGGGCGATCTACATCTCCGCCCATAGAGAGCCTCAAACGGTGCCATTTGGATACTAGAGTGATAGTTGTTATTGTAAGCAAACTCAATCAGGGGCAAGTGATCATCCCAACTACCTTTGAAGTCCAGCACACATGCTCTTAGCATGTCCTAAATAGTTTGAATTGTCCGCTCCACTTGACCATCCATTTGCGAATGAAATGTTGTGCTAAGTTTAACCTGAGTCACGAGCCCTTTTTGAAAAGACCGCCAAAACTGAGAGGTAAATTGAGTACCTCAGTCTGAGATAATACACAAGGGCACTCCATGTAGTCAAACAAACTCCAAAATATACACATTGGCAAAATCATCTGCTAAATCTGTGGTTTTGACTAGTAGAAAGTGTGCATCCTTGGTCAACCTGTCTACCACCACCTATATAGAATCATACTGTCGGCGAGTACAAGATAGGCTTGTTATGAAATTCATGTTGATCACTTCCCACTCCTAAGTAGGAATTCTAATATCCTGAAGTACTCCTCTCAGCCTTTGCCGTTGAACCTTTACTTGTTGACAATTTGGACATCTGGCTACCAATTCTGCAATATCCTTCTTCATGCCCTCCCACCAATAGATTTTTCGTAAATCATGATACATCTTGGTGGCACCTAGATGGATACAATACATGTCACCCTAGGCCTCATGAAATATCCGGCTCCTCAAATCATCAACATCGGGAACACATAGGCAACCCTGGTACTGAACCACACCATCTTCCCCTTGGGAGAACACCTCCACCTTCTGACTTCGAACGACTTCCTTTAGCTTTACCAAAATTGGATCCTCATCTTTTCTAGCTTTCACATCAGTCACCAAGGAAGATTCTGATCCATTTTGCACAACAACACCACTATCAGTTGAGTCGACCAACCTAACTCCCAACCTTGCAAGTCGATGGACATCTTCCACCAGCTCCTTCTTTCCTTCCTCCACATGGGACACACTTTCCATGGAGAGTCTACTAAGTGTGTCCTCCACCACATTAGCCTTACATGGGTGGTAAAGAACACTCATATCATAGTCTTAGAGTAGCTCTAACCACCTCCTTTGCTGTAGACTTAGATCTTTCTACGTGAACACATAGTGTAAGCTCTTGTCATCCGTGAATACATCCACGTGGACCCCATACAAGTAATGCCTCCATATCTTCAATGCGAATACCACCACGGCCAACTCAAGGTCATGGGTCGGGTAATTCTTCTCATTGACTTTCAATTGTCTTGAGGCATATGCTCTTACCTTCCCATGAAAAACACCCAAGTCCAATTCTTGAAGAATCATAATACACTACAAAACCATCCGTACCCTCAGGTAGGGTGAACACTGGTGCGTTAGTGAGTCGAGTCTTTAATTCTTGGAAGCTCTTCTCATAAGCCTTCGACCATTGAAACTTCACCTTTTTCTGAGTCAACTTGGTCAATGGTGCTGCAATTGATGAAAAACCCTCAACGAACCTCCGGTGATACCCTTCTAGACCCAAGAAACTCCAAATATCCAAAGGATCCACCGGTATGGGCCAATTCTTCACCGCTTTGATTTTCTTAGAATCCACCTTTATGCCCTCACTCGATACCACATGGCCCAGAAATGCCACAGAGTCCAACCAGAACTCACACTTGATGAACATTGCATACAATTGGCGATCCTTGAGAGTCTGCAGCACTACTCTCAAATGAGCTGTATGCTCCTCCTCTCTCCAAGAGTATATAAGGATATCATCGATGAACACGATCACAAACATGTCTAGATATTACTTGAACACCCTATTCATCGGGTCCATGAAAGCTGCAGGAGCATTTGTTAGTCCAAAGGACATGATTAAAACTCATAATGGCCATTCCACATCCTAAAGGCTATCTTCGGGATATCGCTCTCCCGAAATATGAGCTGATGATACCTGGACCAGAGATTTATCTTTGAGAAAGAATTGACACCCTGAAGCTGGTCAAACAAATCATCAATACTGGATAAAGGATACCTGTTCTTAACAGTGACCTTGTTCAATTTCTGATAGTCAATGCACATCCTAAATGATCCATCCTTCTTCTGGACAAATAAAATTTGTGCACCCCATGGAGACTTGCTCGGTCTAATGAAGCCCTTATCTAATAGGTCCTTCAACTGATCCTTCAATTTCGTAGCTTGACTGGAGCCATCCTGTACGGAGGAATAGAGAGAGGTTGCGTATCGAGTAAGAGGTCAATACCAAAATCAATTTTCCTCTCAGGAGGAACACTTGGCAAATCATCGGGAAAGACCTCCAAATACTCACACACCACCAGAACTGACTGGATAGTCGAGATCTCAAACTCAACATCCTTAACTCAAACTAGATGATACATGCATCCATTAGAAATCATTTTCCTGGCCTTAAGATATGAAATAAATCGACCGGCTGGTATAGCTTAATTACCCTTCCACTCCAAAACTGACTCACCTGAAAATTGGGATTCCACTGTATGGGTCCTACAATTAACTAAAGCATAACTTGAAAACAACCAATCCATGCCCAGAATGATGTCAAATTCAGTCATAGCTAACTTTACTAAGTCTGCGAAGATGACCTTATGCAATACTGTAATGGGGCAACCTCTATACACCCTCCTAGCTACAACTGAATCACCGACTGGAGTAGAGATTGAGAATGGTTCTGAAAGGATTTCAGGGCTAACCCCAAAACTACTAGCAATATAAGGAGTCACAAAAGACAAATTAGCTCCTAGATCTAACAAGGCATAAGCATCAATATGGAAGACTTGCAACATACCAGTGACCACATCTGGTGAAACCTCCTGCTCCTGGCCGGGTACTAAAACATAAATCCTGTTCTAGTGCTGACCACCTACTGAACTAGTAGTGGCACCCTGATGAGGGGGACGTGCTACTGGAGCAGCAGAATTGGCTGCTGTCATACAGGCTCCACCGATCCCTAATCTGGCTGAGGGGCAATCCTTAAGTCTGTGTCCGAGTTTTCCATACCTGAAGCAAGCATCCAAGCCAACTAAGCACCTCTCGGAGTGATTCTTCCCACACCCTACACAAATTTGGAAAGAGCGCTCCACCTGCATGCTACCTAACCTCTCAACTCTGAGGCTCTTCTCCTCCGATCTCCTTTGAATTTAGATAGCATGCTAGCCAATGATGGAGCTGGAGAAATAGACCTGTGCTGGGACTGTTGACGCTGTCCACCCCCTGACCCAAACTGAGAAGTCCCATAGTTGTCGGTCCTATCCCTTTTGGCCTCACTCATCCTCCCGTAGACTGACTCCATCTGCTGTGCATGCAACATAATGCGGGAAAGTCGATATCCCGGTGTAGCATGGAAATCCTGCAATCTTTGTCCAAATAATCCGCCCACCCCATGAACAAAAAGACTTACCCGAGCCCTCTGGTCCGCCACCAACTCTAGAGCATACTTGCATAATCGGATGAACTTCAATGCGTACTCCTAAACGGATATTCTACCCTTTTTCAAATTAACAAACTTGGCCGCCTTGAGCTCCCTCATCTCCCGAGGGAAGAATCGATCCAAAAATGCTGCATGGAACTCTTCCTAACCTACTAGGCCTGCACCTACTACCCTCGCATCTCTCTACTGCTTGAACCATATATGAGGCACCCCCTTTAGCTAATAGGAGGTCAAGCCAACACATTCCCCATTGTTCACACCCATAACCTGGGTGATCTTCAAAATCTCCTCAATGAAATCGTGTGGATCCTCTCCCACCTTTGACCCTGTGAGCTCAATAGGGCTCATCCTCAAGAAATCTCTTATTCAAGTCGTAGCCACATTCCCATTTTGAGTGTAATGCGCCACTATCTGATTATGAACCGAAGCAGCCATAGCCTATGCCAGCATCTGAATCGTTGCCCTAAACATAGCGTGGCCAGCTGGCTCTAGTGCGTGCTCCTCATGAAAGGGTGGGGCTGGCTGATGCTCGTTACCATTGGCACCCTCATGATCATTTTTGTTACCATTTCTTCTGGCATTCACTCGGCATGGATGCATGATTCTGCAAATGCGAATAGCAAGAATTAGAAGGGTAAGGACTTTCATCGCACAACATAGATCACCATGAAGGGAACATTTCCTAAATGTCTTGTATCCTCTTCGTCATAAATGTTGCGCGCTTCACACCTATGAAAAAGACTCTACTTAACGCCTCTTTCAGACACCCTAGGACACTTCAAGCCTATGGCTCTAATACCAAGTTTGTCACGATCCGAACGTACACCCAGATCATAGACATGGGACAAGGAGCCCTAAGAGACCTCAAGTCGACCCATGGCATGAGCATACATCTAATTCATTCACATAAGCGGAAGGCTTAACATAAGGAAATGAAATCATTACATACTAATTTATAAGATACAATACATGATCCATACATGACGGCTGAATAAAACTAATAGTCTGAAAAGCCTCTAATCATGAAAGACTCGTTAAAGGGACAATACCCCAACTAACCCTACAATACTAAAATTGAAAGAGAACAATAGAGTCTGAACATATGGCCCTCGGAACATGAGGACTCACCAAATAAGATGATTGCGAAGTCTGAAGAGCTACTGAGGAGGGTGAGCCTGAGAGCCAGGTCTTGTATCATGAGACGATACAACATAATAGATATGCGGTCAGTACATGGAATATACTAAGTATGCAAGGTAAGTAAAATGGACATTTAAAATATATAAAACTCATAAATGAATAAAAGAGTAGGACATCATGCTCGTATCGTAAACATCATAACATAGCATAAGGCTCAAGGTTTTTAAAACATTCATAATAAAAATGTAATCATAATCATAGGGAAAATCTTTACTTAACATGACTTGATCCAAAATACATAATCATAAACAATCATAAATCATGGGAGTTAGCGACACCAGGTTTCTGGAAACAAAGGGCTATATAAAACAATCATAAATCATGAGGAATAGTGGGAGATTCTCCTAACCAACATAGCCCATATGAGCACACATGAAATCCGACTTGTAAATGTATGACTTGAAGGCCTAAGTGAACAATTCGAGTTGAATTTGAAAAGTGTAGAAAATAGGAAAAATATCAACTACGGCTTTACTCAATGACTTGGTTGATACATGAACAGTCGTCGAAAGGCCAGGTATGGGGGTTGGGGAAGAAGTGTGACAACGGCCAAAAATGACTCATTTTCAGGAACAATAATCTATTGTTAGTGGTCATAGGAAGGTCCGAACTTAGGCCGATGGGGAAATAATAGGGCATCCCACGATTCGTGGTGAGAGGTGACGCCCGTTGTTCCTAGTCGTTACTTGTGGGTTGAGAATTCCAATGTTTACAAATTACCGAGACCCGACGACTGCTAGCTACCACGAGTCATGGTGAGGCTCGGGAGTAAGGAAAGTCTGCATTGGTCAAGGAGTTGATGACAATGAATCCAATGACCCATTGATTGGAGCAACAACTCAGTCCTCAAGAGTCGTGGGAAGAAGCCGAGGTTTGTGGAGGCGTAGGACTTAACGACTCATACCACGAGTTGTGGTATCGTGCAACGACCCAAGCACCGTCCTTGGTCTCGTCCGGCGCTTTTCAAGGAAACTTTCATTAAGGGAAATTTTGACTTTCCCATGCTTTTGAGACCCTAAACTACATCGTTTTTATGTTTTTCAATGTGATAAGATGGGTCAAGTCCCTAATGCATACCCATTCCCATACAAGAGCTTTTAGAGGGGTTTTAGGGAGATTCAAGGTCTTCTTCTCCAAAATTCCATCAATGTCTTTGTGGGTATTCAAGGAACATTGAAATCTACCCATTTCTGTATGTAGGGTTTAGAATGCGTGAATCCTTTCACACCCATCCCAAAATTTCAATTTGAATAATTTAATGAATTTAAAAAATTTAAAAACAGAAAAAACTCTACCTGATTTTTTGTAAAATTTAATATTAAGATTAATATAATTAATATTAATTTTAATTATTGAATTATGAATGATTGGCAGGTTTTATATTTATTTTCTTCAAAATCATGTTTCTGCTTGTTTAAATCTAAAATGCCCATTTATGAAGGTTCATGAAAGTTGTGATTTATGATGAATATTTAATATTTTGAGCTTATTGATGATGGGAAAGCATGATTTCAAGTTCCCATGTTTATGAGTATATTTTTTGAAAGAATTGATTGTGTTAAAGTATTTGCCAATGCCTTACATGTTGAAGAATGATTTATTGTTTAGAATGAATTATATGATTTATCAAGATTTATGATGCTCTGGCCAATAAAAAGGGCCTTGATTCTTGGCTAAGAATGTTTTAAAGGGGATCAATGATGATAAATGTTATATATTAGACAATAAATCTTAATGCATGATGTTATTGATTTGCGTGAGCCTATATGCATGTTTTTGGAGCCATGTCTAGCACTGGGCAGCCCAAAGGTTCAAACGTCACGCCAAGAAGGTCAGCTACATAACCGCGTGTCACAAAGGGGCTTATAATGATATATTGTATTGATAAATCCCTCAAATGTGATATCATCGTCAATGCACGACCTCACCTGGAAAGCCGTAGTCACTTCCGCCACTTGGAGTGAGATAGTTGGGGCATCATGAAAGGATCTTCCATGATGGTGCTCGCTTTGACAAGTCCTCCTATCGCTTCTACATGTTTTATGCATTGTTAAATTTATGTTATTGGCTCAAGTTTTGTTTTGATAAATTTGTATATGATTATGTGATAATGAATGATTTATGAACGATTTGAAAGTCTTGAGCCTTATGTTTTCTTACGGCTCTGATACAAGCATGATGTCCTTCTCCTATGCTTGTTATAGAGTTAATTTTACTTTAACTTCTATTTTACTTACCTTGCATACTCAGCAGCATTCCACATGCTGACTGTATACTTTCTATGATGTATCGCTTAATGATATTGTGGTCCGATTTCAAGCTCATCCCCATCCTGTCCATCTCATTTACGCCCGCATTATTGGTGAGTCCTCATGTTCCAAGGGCTGTTTGATGACTTTTATTTTATCTTGTGCTTTAGTATTTTTCGTGTTAGCCGGGATGTTGTCCCATCAACCCATCGCATGTAGTAGAGGCTTTCAAACAATATGTAGTACTCAACTTATCCGTACGCCGCTTAATATTTTCCGGTGTTATGCTAAGTGATTACGTATCCACTATTTTACCCTAATTACTCCGCTTTATTAAATTAGATTAGATGTATGCATGTGCCATGGGTTGACTTTACAACATCCGGGTGTACGTTCGGGTCATGAAAAACTTGGTATCGAGCCGCTTGAGTGTCCTAGGTGTCCGAAAGCCATACATTAAGTAGATTTTTTCATGGGTGTGAAGCACGCCACACCTATGACAAAGAAGCTACCAGACGTTTAGGAAATGTTCCCTTCTTTCATGTTCTTTGTCATGCGATTAAAAGTCCCTCCCATCCTTCTAATTCGTATGATTTTCGGGCTTTTGTACTATGGCTCCTAGAAGAATGAATGTATGTGAGCTGTAAATAATGGCGTCAAGGGGTGGCAATGACCATGGGCATCACTGGGCCCCACCCGTTTAGGAGACCCAGCACCAGAGCGCCTACACACGCCGAGTTCCGGCGTCATTCCGATGTTGGCGTTGTGCCTTAACCACTCGTGTCAACCCGCAGGTCAAGCATGTAGGTCCACAATATAAATAAATGTAGCCATGCCCGACTGGAGACTTTGAGGATTAAACCTCCCGAGTCTACTCGGATTAAAGGTGGACGCAGGATCCACTACGAGTTCATTGATGGATCTTGAAGGTCACCCAGGCTATAGGGGTGACAAATGGGGAATGTGCTGACTTGGCCTCTATCGCCTAAATAGGTCGCTCATGTTTGGTACAAGTAATGGAAGGACAAAGAAAAGGGCCGAGCGGCCCTATCACCGGGATGAGTTCCACATGGCCTTTCTCAATGTGCCCTTCCTGAGACGAGAGTTGAAGGTACGTAGTTAATGAACCTCAAGCAGGAAAGATGACAAGAGCTAGAGTATTCTCTCAAGTTTACTCGTTTGTCAAAGTATGCCCCAGAGTTAGTGATGGATCAAAGTATGCGGTGAGCTTGGATTGTTTCACTGTGGCTTGTTATTTAGAAAAGGATTACATTATCGCCATGCTTCACTGTGATATTGACTTTCCTCGTATAGTGTTGTACGCCCAGCTAGATTGAGGCGTCTCATGCAAGGGAGAGGGAGGCAAAGAGGCCTGACGGATAGTCAGTGGGTTTTCACATCTGAGGTCCGGCGGTGGCTACCGCCCACAGCTCGTAAGAGATCACTTAGCCCCAACACCACCATCAAACCAGTGCTCCATCCAAACCCCTTAGAGTGACCATAGGAGAAGGTCATGGTCGAGGGATCGTAGGGCCACCAAGAGTATACTCCATCATAAAGTGAGGAGGCAAGAGTCATGCCGGGAGTGCTTGCTCGGCTCGATGTTTTGATGGGTGTGGTAGATCCGGGCACATGCGCCCGAGTGTGCCCATATTCTAGACATGGTGATGATAGGGTCGTGCACGTACTTCTACTAGGTCAACAACACTCACCCGTTTCGCTCCACAAGGGAGCATCACTACTGAGGTGGCGGATGATTTGCTGTGAATTTACGCTATTGACGCTCAAAACTAAGAAAATATCATGGACTTAGGTGTAGCTTATGTGGATATGAGGCACTTTCCTTTATTTCAGATAAAATGAGTGCTTTTGAACGACAAATGCAAAAGGAAGCTAAAAGTGTGCAAAAAGGAAAAAGTGTAGACTACAACACGATTCAGAATGGACCTGGCAAGTTTACTGAGGACTTTGACTGGGTGATGACAAGCTTTTAACTGAAGATTGATCTTATGAGACTTGTCACTTCTGACAGCCCATGGTGGTATGTTGTGTAAGCCGTGATGAAATACGGGAGAATTATAGAAGGTCGTGAGCCCTCACATAGAGCACCCTACCACCTGAGATGAAGGTACTGGTCAAGTATCTACTAGTCGCGGTGAAGTTTAGAAAAGTCTAAAAGATCAAGATCACACACGGGTGTCAATGTATGAGTCGTAGTATTTTGGTACGAATCGTACCTTGGTCCAATACTTAGCCAAAATTCACCCAACACTCCAAGCCATGAGTCGATGCCACGGTCCGTAAGAAGCCCCTACGAGTCGAGGTGGACCCGTGATGAGATCAGCTACAGATATGGAAAGCAAATGTGTTAGTTTAGGAAAAGGATTCTGTGTGTCTCTATAAATACTTTATGTTTTATTTTCATATAGGACGATGACTAGACTTAATTCCAGTAGGAAAACATTGAGTAAGAAATTTTACATTGTTGGAAAAGAGAATTGAGTTGGTTCAACCTTGTGATCAACCTTTTCTTGAATTCATCTTGTTCTTACTACTTGTTATTCAAGATTTCGTGGTTTAATTGAAGTAATTGTTTTTCTCAATCATCTTTGTAAGTATTGTTTTATGTCTTCAATCATGAACACAAATCACAACCTTGCAACTATGAGAGGCTAAAACCTCCATAGCTAGGGTTGTGGGAACCATGGTGGATTAACTAGTTAGAGTTGCACAAAGTGTGTCTTAAACAAATACTAAATACTTATATTGTATCTCTTTATCTTAATGGTTCTTAACGGCAGTATAACGTTAGGAAGTACCCGAATTCTCCTTTACTTGCTTTGGTCGAAGAGGTAGAGACTAGGACAAGAGAGAATTACAACCCGAGCCTTGATCTTGATGATCATTGTATTAACTTGAGTTGTAGTCGCCAGGATAATTATATCGTGAACTAAGTGATAACGTTATTTGCAAAATCATGAGACTTGGTCTAGTAATTGAGGATAGTCATTTAATAGGATTGTCGAATGCTTGAATGAATCTAAGTTATCAGTTATGTAAGTAAGTATTGGTAAAGATGAAGAGTGTATATCCAAAGATGATATGAACCAATGGGGAACACAAACCATAGTTACCATTTAATTATTGATTTAATATTTTTAATTTTTGAATAATTATAGCTAATATTTATTTTTTATTAGAATTCCCCAATTGTGAAGTAATTACCAAAGTTCATCAACTAATGCAATCTAGATCTTCAATGTTCCCTGCATGGATCACTCCCAACCTCTTAGTTGGGTTCTTTGACAACGTCCGTCATACTTCAGCTGGAGTGTGGTTCAGCGTCATCAAAAAGTGTCCCCATTGCGGGGAATACGGCTAAGACTAGGTTATTTGCTTGTACTTGACTTTTTGGCAATTATTTCTTAATTACGTTTTATTTTTGTGTTTTTCTTTGATACCCATGTGCTATCCTCCTATGAATGCCAAGCACTCGGAGTATAGGAGACCTCTTTTTTCCACTAAATCCCGATCTCAAACGAGCATTTCACAAGATGGAAAACCCTGAGTAGAGAGATGCCCTTAGCTGTTAGTTGTGCAAGCCGAGCTAGCCTTGCTAGCCGCACTTCACAAGCGGGTGATGATAGAGATGAGGTGGCAAATGATGGTCGACATGGAGGGGCAATCGAAAGCCTTATATTCTCCCCGCCCTTCGAATGATGATGACCTGTATATTGATGAGGTTGTCAATCGACAATGAAAAAAAGTTATCAACACCACCTGGCCAATAAAATTAGACATTACGTGTACCATTATTCAAATGCTAAACATGAAGGGGGTGTTTAGTGGCCAATGTAGTAGACACGCCAACCTGCACTTGAGGAACTTTTAGGCATATGCAAGGTATATAGGTTTCCCAAAGTAAGCCCGGATGCAATAAGACTCCGACTCTTCCCTTTCTCTATCACAGAAGCTACTTTCCGGTTATCTGAGTTGCCCAACGACTCCATAACCAATTGAAGGAGCATAAACAAGACTTCATAGAGAGATTCTTTCCCCATCAAGGATGTTAAGGTTAAAAGATGAGATCTATAAGTTTCGCATTAAGAAGGAGGCACTTCATGAAAGCTGGTTGAGGTTCAAAAATAAGTTGACTAAGTGCCCGAACCACAAAATCCCCGATGACAGCTTTGTTGGAAATATTTTATGTGTCTCTTAATAACAGCATCCAAGGTTGTAGCAGTATAATTTGTATGTGAGCATTGATGAGTCACACCTAGGAGGAAGGGTACCACTAGTCCTTGACAGGTGACAAAGACAAACAAGGCCTGACATACGAGGGAGGCCGATGCAATGGAAGGTGATCGATGTTGTTGGTTTGACTATATACCAACGAAGGAAGGAGGAAGAACGCAAACAGGAGTTTGCTCACATGCGCACATCATTGGATTTGCTAACAAAGAATATCATGGGAGGTGGGGCAAAAAGGTAAATGCAGGGGACACAAGGAAGAAAGGAGCATATCACTCCGATTCCGAGGAGGAGGCAAACTTCCTAGATAGACAAGCATGGGTTTCCGAGCCAACGCCCAAGAGTTTGACAAGAGAATTGATGCCAAGGTTTTGGAAATCAAGGTCGAAAAACAATACAGAGACTACTACGTCAGAACAGTTCAAAGATAGGAACCGTGGTCGCAGCGAGGGAGAATGGGAGAAGGAATGATGGATATCGCAATGACTGGCCGGAGTCTATGGTGCCGCCTAACGCACGAAGGGGAGGCCGCAATCAAAGTTGAGAGTATGATGGCCAAAATGCTGGAAAAAGGTGAGGTCCACGGATGACGCGTGCCGAAGTGACTTATCTAGCATGGTTAGAAAGGAATCTCATGCCACCACCGGCTGCGTATAGAACCCAACTTGGGCAACTTTCGACATCAATGAACCCTAGACAAAGGGTACACTTCCCAGAAACACCGCCAAGAATCCAAAGAATGATGCTCATTGCATGGCACCGATGACTAGGAGAAGTAAAACTACGCTGACCCACCGTTTCTTGTTGAAGTTGAAAGGAGGAAAGAGTGCGTGATTGAGGAAGAAGAGATTGGTGATGAGACACAACATGATGTGTTGCAGAAGGCCCCTAGAAGTGAGAAGGAATGCGACATGGATCAAGGGGAAACTCTAGTGAAAAAGGCTATCCCAAGACCACCACCACCATTCCCACAAAGGATGAAGAAAAAGGCGGATAAATCTGCAAGTTCCAAAAATTTCTTTCAATGCTTAAACAATTTTCTTTGAATATATCATTGGTCGAAGAACTAAAGCGTATGCCGGATATGCAAAATTCATGAGAAGAAAAGATCTATAAGCTTATGAGTTGTTTGACAATGTCCATCACTGCAGCAGTTGCCATAGCAACAAAGGTCTTACCGTAAAAAGGAAGACCCAAGTGCCTTCATGATACCTTGAACCATTGGTAATGTCAAGTTCACAAGGTCACTCTTGACCCGAGAGACAGCATACAAATCTAATGCCCTGGAGGTCTTCAAGAAGATAGGATTGGTGCCCCACACCATCCAACACGCTGCTACTGATGGCCGGCGTAATGCTGAAAAAGGCCAAAAATGGGCATCCTAGTTGATGCTCGCCAAGGTTGATAAGTTTATATTCCCAACAGAATTTCGTGGATCTTGGATTGCAAAAGTCGATTATGAGGTCCCAATCATTTTTGGGGGTGACCATTCCGCCACCGGGGCGAGCCCAAAGAGAGATGGAATCTGATTGTTAAAGTTCAAAGCAACAAAGAAGAGGTCACTTTCAAATATCTGTTGAACTATGAAGCAACCAAAGGAATTTAGTGTGATCTCAACACTTGAGGATGAGTATGGCCCACCCCGAGAGAAGTCAGACTATGGCCAGGCCGCAACTTCTCAACTGCACGCTTCATGGGAGGCAACCCAAGTGGTGGTTTTGTAAAATCTGAGTAACTGCACTCACCCGCGCGTTGTGCCGCGACGTTAAATGAGGTGTTGCATGGGAGGCAACCCCATGGAAGGCGAAGTCTCGTAGCTACAGGTATGTCCTTTTCCGTTCTCATGCTATATTTTGTGCTTCAGGGATGAAGCTGAATTTTCAAAAAGGGAGGGGGCATACTTGTATTTTGGATATTTGATCGGCTGAGGGTTTTTCTTGTCAGTGGTTTATTTTTCCTTAGACATGTACCTACTAGAACCGACATATGTTAGGATTTTTTATTTTCGCTGTGATTTTTTATTAGAAAATAACTTAGGAATACTCACCATTGGATATTCACTACTTTTGTTGTTTTTCAAAATGGATCCTGCTTTTTTTTAAAAAATTGTTGTGGGCTTGTGACAACAATGCATGATTTCTATGGATCATTTTATGTCATTTAGTTATTAATAGTGTTGGTCCCTGTTGCCATGTATGAACTAGCGTAAAGTGAAAGTAGTTCATGTACTATGTGCGAAAGGGAGGTCTTAGTATCTCGTTGCATTATGTTGTTGAAGATCTAGAACTTGCCTGGTTGGTCTCTCGTACAGGTTTAGATGGTTGGTTAGGATATGATCATAGGCCATTGTTGTGTTAGCTCACTTTTTTCCTATATTGCCCTAACAAAGTGTCATGAATCCTTTGATCCCAAGTTTGAGCCTTAATTGACCATATTTCGATTAACCTGCCAACTGCACTCCATTTATTTATAATGAACCTATTTGGCCCCCGGTCCTTCCTTGATATTTTGAACTCAACATAAGCGAAATGCTTAAATTGAGGGTGGCTAAAGTAGGGGAACATAAATGGTGGGAACGGGAGAAAAGGAAAGAAAAGAAAAAGAAAAAAATGGTGAAAAATAAGGTATGGTGACGTGAAAAAGTAAAAGCTGAAAATTTGAGAATATTGAAAAAAGAGAAGAAGAAATCTCAAGATTGCTTGAAAGTAATGAAAATGTGAAAAATCACCTCACCCATGCAAATGTTCATAAATGGGAAAAGGGAAGAAAAGAAGACAAAGAATGAAGGGTGAAATAGAGAATGGTGTACCAATGAATGTAGTGCCAAGGAAGGGATAGTTACTAATAAAATCGCTCATCTTTATATGTCCAGCCCTAATCCTACATTACAAGCCATATAAATTTATATAGTGATCTTAGTTTGACCATCTACAAACTAGCAGTAGAAAATAAGGGCAAGCCTATGGTATCTGATGCATAATACTTGCAATTCTTTGAGAGAGTGAGTGCTTCATTTGCCTAGTCCCATGTTTCAACGGATATTTCATAATAGAGTGGGGAGTTCATTTTTTTTGAGGGCATGGATTATGTTTGCTTTTACCATTGGTCTGTGTGAAACACATAGGTGATGACTTGATTACTTGTTGATAGCTAGATGACATGTCTTGATCCTCGGTTTATGATGTTTTGAGTGTTGCTTGGGTAATACATTAAATTTATTATGTTTCAAGAAAATGGTCAATAGAATTTGTATGTAGAGTGCATAAATTTATTTGAGTTTTGGTTATAGTATCGTAAGTTTATTTTCTAGTTGAGTGTCATGTTTAGTTTTTCTTTTCTTTGCCTCGAGGACATGCAAAGTCTTAAGTTGAGGGTGCTGGATGTGCCGTGAATCTACAAAGACTATTGACACTCAAAACTAAGAAAATAGCATGTACTTAGGTATATTTATGTGGATATTACGCACTTTTCCTTTGATTTAAGGATAAATGAGTGTTGGAACAATAAAATGCAAAAGGAAGCTAAAAGTGTGCAAAAAAGGGAAAAAAGTGCAGACTATAGTACGATCCGTAGGATGGACCTACGAGGTGTATTGGGGACTTTGATCAAAAGCTGAAAGTTTAACCTGGAAGACTGGACTTATGAGACTTGTCACGGTTCGTACCATGGTGGTACGAGTCGTGGTAAGCCAGTCGTGATGAAATCCAGAAGAATTGCACAGATGGCTGATTCTCAGTACGAGAGCACCCTACGACCCGTGAGATGAAGGTACGATTCGTATTATACTGGTCGTGGTGAAGTTCAAAAAATGTTGAAAAGATTAGGATCAAGCCACGGGTGTCAATGTACGAGTCGTAGGATGTTGGTATGAATCGTACCTTGGCCCAATACTTAGCCAAAATTCAACAAACCTCCAAGCCACGAGTCGATGCCACGATCTCTAAGAAGCCCCTACGAGTCGTAGATGGACCCATGATGAGGTCGGCTACAGATATGGAAAGAAGTCCTGTTAGTTTAGGAAAAGGATTCTTGTGTCTCTATAAATGCTTTTTATGTTTTATTTTTCATAGAGGATGACGAATAGACTTAATTCTAGTAGGAAAACATTGGAGTAAGCAATTTTACATTGTTGGAAGAGAGAATTGAGTTGGTTCAACCTTGTGATCAACCTTTTCTTGAATTCATCTTGTTCTTGCTACTTTTTATTCAAGATTTCGTGGTTTAATTGAAGTAATTGTTTTTCTCAATCATCTTTGTAAGTATGGTTTTATGTCTTCAATCATGAACACAAATCACAACCTTGCAACTATGAGAGGCTAAAACCTCTATATCTAGGGTTGTGGGAACCATAGTGGATCAACTAGTTAGGGTTGCACAAAGTGAGTCTAAAACAAATACTAAATATTTATATTGTATTCTCTTCATCTT
This sequence comes from Datura stramonium, assembly GCA_018107945.1. Lineage (NCBI taxonomy): Eukaryota > Viridiplantae > Streptophyta > Magnoliopsida > Solanales > Solanaceae > Datura > Datura stramonium. The sequence continues at coordinate 201,976 of JACEIK010001549.1, read as the reverse complement.
TAACTGTTCTTAACGGTGTACAACGTTAGGAAGTGCCTGAATTCTTTACTTGCTTTGGTCGAAGAGGTAGAGATTAGGAAAAGAGAATTACAACGGAGCCTTTATGTTGATGATCATTGTATTTACTTGAGTTGTGGTCGCAGGATAGTTATATCTGGAACTTAGTAATAACAGTTAGTTTGCAAAGCTCATGAGACTTGGTCGAGTAATTGAGGATAGTCATTCAGTAGGGATTGGTCGATAGTTTGAATGAATCTATGTTATTAGTTCTGTAAGTAAGGATTGGTAAAGATCATGAGTGTATATCCAAAGTTGTTATGAACCCATGGGGAACACAAACCCTAGTTACCCTTTAAATATTGATTCACAAATAAAATCTTGACTACTATTTATTTTTATTATTGTTTTTTATTAGAATTCCCCCATTGTGAAGCAATTACCATACAAGTTCATCTACCGGCTGTAATCTAGATCTTACATATTCCCTGCGGAATTGACCGCAACCTCTTAGTGTGGTTATTTATTGACAACGTCCGCTTCATACTTCAGTTGGAAGTGTGGTTTGAGCGTTATAAGTGGATATCGCCAAAATCGATTCTATGCCCTTGCCTCGCGCCAGGAGCAGGGGACTTCGCCAGACGTGGTCATTGGTATGTTGCGTGCCATTCATATTGATGTTTATGCCTTGCTAGATTCGGGAGCTACCTTGTCTTTCATGAATCCTTACATTTCTAGTGGCCTTGGAGTTAGTTTCGAGACCTTGTCAGAATCATTTTCAGTTTGGACCCGTATTGGTGATTCGATCATAGCTAGACGATTATATAGAGAATGCCCGGTCACTGTGTTGCATAAGGTTACCTCCGCAGACCTTGTAGAGTTAGCCATGACTGACTTTGATGTTATTCATGGCATGGACTTGTTGTTTGCATGTTATGATTCAATTAATTGTAGGACCCATACAGTGGAATTTTATTTTCTAGGTGAGTCAGTGTTGGAGTGGAAGGGTAGTTTGGTGGTACCAGCAGGTCGATTTATTTCCTATCTTAAGGCCAGGAAGATGATTTCTAAGGGCTGCATGTATCATCTAGTTAGGGTTAGGGATCTTGAGTCCGATACCCCAACTATTCAATTAGTTTCGGTGGTGTGTGAGTATCTGCATGTTTTTCCCAACGAATTACCAGGTGTTCCTCTTGAGAGGGAAATCGACTTCGGCATTGATCTCTTACCCAATACGTAGCCTATCTCTATTCCTCCCTACAGGATGGTTCTAGAACAGCTAAAGGAATTGAAGGATCAGTTAAAGGATCTGTTGGATAAGGGCTTCATTAGACCGAGCCAGTCTCCATGGGGTGCAACAGTTCTATTTGTTCGAAAGAAGGACGGTTCCCTTCGCATGTGTATTGACTATCGGTAGTTGAACAAGGTTACCGTCAAGAACAGGTACCCCTTACCCAGGATTGATGATTTGTTTGACCAGCTTCAGGGTGCCAAGTGTTTCTATAAATTGATATCAGGTCCGGGTATCACCAACTAAGGGTTCGGGAGAGTGACATCCCGAAGACCGCTTTCAAGAATCGGTATGGTCACTACGAATTTGTTGTTATGTATTTTGGACTAACCAATGCCCCTGCAGCTTTTAAGGATCTAATGAACAGGGTGTTCAAGGCATATTTGGATATGTTCGTGATTGTGTTCATTGATGACATCTTGATATACTCACGGAGTGAGGAGGAGCATGTCGCTCACCTGAGAGTAGTACTTCAGACCTCAAGGATCGTCTGCTATATCCAAAGTTCAGTAAGTGTGAATTTTTGTTGGACTCGTTGGCATTTTTGGGTCATGTGGTGTCAAGCGAAGGCATTAAGGTGGATTTGCGGAAAATTGTAGTGGTGAAGAATTTGCCCAGGCCGGTGAACCCTTCGGAAATTTGGAGTTTCTTGGGTTTAGCTGGCTACTACCAGAGGTTTATTGAGGGTTTCTCATATATTGCGGCACCTTTGACTATGTTGACTCAGAAAAAGGTGAAGTTCCAATGGTCGGATTCTTGTGAGAAAAGCTTCCAAGAGTTAAAGACCGGACTCACTTCAACACCAGTGTTGACTTTACTCGAGGGTACTGATGGATTTGTTGTATATTGTGATGCTTCGAGAGTCGGATTGGGATGTGTGTTGATGTAGCGTGGGAAAGTTATAGCATATGCCTCAGGACAACTGAAAGTTCAGGAAAATAATTTCCCGACCCATGATCTTGAGTTGGCCGCGGTGGTGTTTGCATTGAAGATATGGCGGCATTACTTGTATGGGGTACATGTGGATATATTCACGGATCACAAGAGCTTACAATATGTATTCACGCAGAAAGATCTAAATCTTCAGCAAAGGAGGTGGTTGGAGTTACTTAAGGACTATGACATGAGTGTCCTTTACTACCCGAGCAAGGCTAATGTGGTTGCGGATGCACTTAGTAGGTTCTCTATGGAGAGTGTGTCCCACGTGGATGAGGGAAAGAAGGAGCTGGTGAAGGATGTCCACTGACTTGCAAGACTGGGAGTTAGATTGATCGACTCGACTGACGGTGGTGTTATTGTGCAGAATGGGTCAGAATCGTCCTTAGTGGTCGATGTCAAATCTAAGCAAGATGAGGATCCGACTTTGAGGAAGCTGAAGGAAGCAGTGCAGAGTCAAAAGGTGGAGGTTTTATCCCAAGGGGGAGATGTTGTTCTATGATATCAGGGTTTGCTATGTGTCCCGGACGTTGATAATTTTAGGGTTCGGATATTGCACGAGGCACATGGTACCATATATTCCATCCATTCAGGATCTACGAAGATGTATCGGGATTTGCGGGAAATCTATTGGTGGAATGGTATGATGAGGGATATTGCGGAGTTTGTAGCCAAATGCCCAAACTGTCAGCAAGTGAAGGTCGAGCATCAAAGGCCGGGAGGTGTACTTCAGGATATTCACATTCCCACTTGGAAGTGGGAGGAGATAAATATGGATTTCTTTACAAGCCTACCTCGTACTCGCCCACACTATGACTCCATTTGGGTGGTGGTAGATAGGTTAACTAAGGTTGCACACTTCCTACCGATCAAGACCATGGATTCAGCGGATGATTATGCCAAGTTGTATATTCGGGAGTTTGTTCGACTTCATGGAGTGCCCTTGTCTATTATTTCAGACCGAGGTACTCAGTTTACCTCCCAATTTTGGCGGTCTTTCCAAAAGGGGATTGGGACTCAAGTTAAGCTCAGCACCGCATTCCATCCCCAAACGGATGGCTAGGAAGAACGGACAATCCAGAGTCTTGAGGACATGTTGAGGGCAAGTGTCATGGATTTTAAAGGTGGTTGGGATAATCATTTTCCCTTAATCGAGTTTGCTTATAATAACAACTATCACTCTAGTATCCAAATTGCACCATTCAAGGCTCTTTACGGACGAAGGTGTAGATCTCCCATCGGATGGTTTGAGGTTGGTGAGACAGCTATAATAGGGCCAAATTCAGTTCACGAGGCGATGTTGAAGGTTTAGTTGATAAGGGACCAGTTGAAAAACGCACAGAGGCATCAGAAATCGTATGCTGATGTGAGGAGAAGGGATTTGGAGTTTGGTGTGGACGACTGGGTATTTCTAAAGGTATCTCCCATGAAGGGAGTCATGCGGTTCGAAAAGAAAGGGAAACTCAGTCCCCGCTATGTTGGCCCCTACAGGGTTATAAGGAGAGTTGGTAAGGTTGCGTTTGAATTTGACTTGCTTTTAGAGTTAGCTTCAGTTCATCCCGTGTTTCATGTATCGCTCTTGAAAAAGTGCTTGGGTGATCCAGCTTTAGTAGTCCCGGTAGACAGCGTTGGTGTAAAGGATAGCCTCAGCTATGAAGAAATTTCGATGAAAATCTTAGATCGTCAATTCCGCAAGATAAGGAACAAAGAAGTAGCTTCAGTTAAAGTATTGTGGAGAAATTAGCATGTTGAGGGAGCTACGTGGGAAGCTAAAGTGGATATGATGGCTAGATACCCACAGTTATTCTCTACCAGCTCAGTTCCGACTTGACATACCAGTTTTTTCCCTATGACTCTATCTAGTTTTCATGTTCAGTTCATGTGTACAAGTTTATTTTGTGTGTATGAATGTGTATGTGAAGTATGAGATCAGTTCAGCTATGTGGTTTTATTTGGAGGTAGTCATTCCATGAAATATTCAGTTAAAATGATCAGTATATAGCTATGATAAATTGTATGTTTTTGTTTGCTGCTTGTTTCCTACATCCGAGGATGAATGTTTCCAAGGGGGAGATATTGTAATACCCCGAGAAGGCCCAAGAATAGACCCAAGAGTTGAATTTGAAAAGTGCAGAAAACTGGCAAAAATATCACAGGATGGGCGACTCAATGACTCGTGGTTGGATACCATGAGTCGTCGAAAGCAGTCATGGTATGGGGGTTCATGGAAGCAGTGATGACAATGGACGGTGTAATGACTCGTTGTCAGGAACAACGAGTCATTGTTAGTGGTCGTAGGAAGGGCTGAACTTAGGCTGATGGGGAAACAACGGGTCATCACATGATTCATGGGAAGAACCTGAGGTCTGTCGTGAGGCAGAGGACTCAAAGACTCGATACCACGAGACATGGTATCATGCAACAACTCATTGGATCGGTCGTTGGTCTGTCCGGAGCAGTTTTCAAGGAAAATTTCATTAAGGGCAATTTCGACTTTCCCATGCTTTGAGACCCTAAAGTGCGTCGTTTTGTGTTTTTCTGAATGTGATAAGATGGGTTAAGTCCCTAATGCATACCCATTCCCATGAAAGAGCTTTTGCAGGGGTTTTATGGAGATTCAAGGTCTTTTTCTCCAAAATTTCATCTATTTCTTTGTGGGTATTCAAGGAACATTGAAATCAGTCCATTTTCAGGTATGTAGGGTTTAGAATGGGTGAATCCTTTCACACCCGTGCCCAAATTTCATTTTAAATCATGAATTCTCCTATTCAAGTTCTATGGGCTTTTACCCAAATGCATGAAAATGTGATTTCTCTTTATGGGTATGATTTTTTTGAGTTATAATTATTGAATTATGAATAATGGGAAGGTTTTATATTATTTTCTTTAAAATCATGTTTCAAGCTTTTTAAATCTAAAATGCCCATTTATGAAGGTTCATGAAAGTTGTAATTTATAACGAATATTCAATATTTTGAGCTTATTGATGATGGAAAAGCATGATTTCAAGTTCCCATGTTTATGAGTATATTTTTGAAATAATTGAGTATGTTAAAGTATTGGGCAATGCCCACATGTTGAAGAATGATTTACGATTTATGAAACGAATTACATGAATTATCGATTTATGATGTCGGGGATAAAAAGGGCCTTGATTCTTGGATAAGCATGTTTTAAAGGAGATCAATGATGATAAATGTTATCTTTTAGCAT
>JACEIK010001549.1:107539-159308 GCA_018107945.1 Datura stramonium | reverse complement strand
GTTTTACCCTGTAGTCCAGTCCCTGTAGGTTCGACATTCCGGTTCTTAAAAAGGGCCACTGTATTACTTGTACAACCCGTACACTTGCGGGCTCATCATGCAATTTTCTCCAATGATTTCCACGACTCCAGTTATGGCTCGTACCATCTTGGTACAACTCGTACTAAGAGTCATACTTTGCCTTTCTCTTATTCCATCCTTCTAATTTTCACCACAATTCTCAGTACAACTCGTACAATCAAGGTACGACTCGTACTGAGATTTGTACTTGGTTGATTTTCTGCACTTTTATGCATCTTTTGCACATTTTTTCTCCAACACCTATTTTCCCTAAAAACAAAGTTAAAGTACCTCATATCTATATAAACATACCTATATACATGCTATTTTTTCAGTTTTAAGCATCAAAACTGTTGTAAACTCATAACACATCAACCCACTCAACTAAAGTCTTTTGCATGTCCTCAGGCAAAGATAACAAAAAACTAAAAATGATGCTTAAATAGAAAATAAATCTAGGATACTACAACCAACAATCAATCAAAATTTGCACCATGAACTCAAACAACTTTTTACCCTTTTCCCGTGAATCAAATCAACATATGCATATCAAGCAACCACAAAACATGATAAATAGGGATCAAGATATGTCATCTAGCTATTAATAAATAGTCAAGTCATCACCAATGCTTTTTACGCAGACAATTTGCAGAATCAAACACAAACCATGTACCCTCATAGTAAATGAAGTCCCTCAATCACAAATATAGGAAAATATGAAACATGGGACTAAACAAGTAAAACTATCGCCCTTACAAAAAAGTTCCAAATACTACATGTTGGCTACCACAGGCTTTCCCTTATTTTCTCTAATTCAGCTTGTCATATGTTCAGGCTAAGATCACCATCGGACTTGATTTGGTTTATAATCTAGGCTTTCGGACTTGGTATGGTAGATATGAAATCTTTTTAGTGACTAAACCCCTCCATGGAACTACATATATGTTACTCCATTTTTTCACCTTTTCACCCTTTTTTCTTTTTCAAAATTTTCCTCCCTTTTCACCATTTTTATACACTTGTATGGGTGTGTTTCTTCAGATTTTAATTCATCATTCTGTTTTTGCATCTTATTTTTCAATTTTTGTTTCTTTTTCTTTTTATTTTTTCACACCACCCTCATTTTTAACCTTTTTCCTTTTTTATTCCTTTTTCACCTTCCAAAGATTCATGCACCCCTATTCTAGCCACCCTTAACTTAGGAATTTTTGCCTATGTTAAGGTTCACGATGTCCAAGGACAGACTAGGGACAAAATAGGTTTGTTATAAAAATGCGTACAATTAATTGGTTAATCAAATAAAAATGGTTCATTTAAGCTCAAAATTAGGATCAAGGGAATCATATTATTTTAGTAGAGTCATTTAAGCTAAAAATGGGCTAAAAAAATGGCCTATGATCCTTTCTTGACCAACCATCCTAAAACCTATGTAAAGACCACGGGGCAAGTCATAGATCCTCTACGCACTATTAAACTAGGTATTAGACCTCACTAACTCATGGTACATGCCTTGCATTCATTCTACCTGTCCAGTTTATACATAGCTAACAATAACTACTCATGCTAATTCACTAAATGACACAAAAAGATCCACATAAATCATGCTTTGTAGTCAACAAGTATATAGCTAGCCATCAAATTTTTTAAAATAGGGTCAATATTTCAAAACTTCAAAATTAGTGCAACTTATTGGCTGAGTACTCCTAAGCTACTTCCTAATTAAATTAAAACACAAAAATAAATCCTAAACATGTCATTTCTACTAGATATCATGCCGAGGGAAAAGAAACACGACATGAAAAATCCTCGGACAAATCAAACAAAATCTCAAAAATACAAGTACACCTCCTCCCCTTTTAAAAAAGCATGCTTCATCCCCGAATCATAGAATATAAAGTAGAAGGAAGGGAACATACCTATAGTGCACTAAGAGCTCCTGTCATCCTATGGAGGTGGTACCTCCGCGCACGCCGACGCACTCACTGGGGTATCAGTAGGGGGAATCGCTACCCCATCAGTAGTAGCGGTCGCCTCAACGACCTCCAGAATCACCGGGGATGAATGTGGCTCGCCCGAAGGGTCCTTCCCACCTACAAGCTCTACTTGGCCTGTGGTGGATCTACCCGCTCTCTTTCTCTCTTAAGAAGCTTCGACCTATGCTCGTCGTGAGTCTGCTAGCTCTCCAATCTCGCCTGCTTGCGCTCTTTCTTTTTCTAGAGTCTGCTAGCTCTCCAATCTCGCCTGCTTGCGCTCTTTCTTTTTCTATCTTTCTCTTCTTCTTTAGGGTATGTATCCAACATGCTTAGAGACCCTCTTTTTCCCTTTTTCCTTCTTAGCTCCTGTAGGCTCCCAACAAGCCACCAAATAAGGCTCCTCGTCAATGCCAATGTTGAGATCAAGAAGAGTTAGGGCTGCTATAATTGCTAGCTGCTGTGATGACAACTCGACCACTTGGCTCTGAAGAGCCCCCAACTCCTCACGGTGGCTGGCCGTGTCAGTCTTCTCGGCCATACGAATATTGAATCTACTCTTAAAGCCATATAGTCTGCCGTGTAGGACCTATGCAGCTGTCTCAATCTCAGCCTTTATCTAACGCTTGACATTCTCCATCATAGACCGAACCTTTTTCTTAGCTACAGTCAGTCTCTTGGCCAGCTTTTGGAGAAATTCCTAAGGCACTAGCATGTCACGACCCGAACGGAGGCCCCGATCGTGACACGGGACAAGGAGCCCCGAGAGACCCCAAGTAGACCCATGGCATAAGCATACATCTAACTCAATCAAGAACTGAGTAACCATAAATACCATCATAGCGGAAGTCTAACTTAAATATAACATACAAATATAAAATATGAAGCAGAATACATTAATATGTCTAAATAGCCTCTAAACATGACAAGTTGATGGGACAAGACCCCAACTAACTCAACAAGTTGAAAACTAAATTACATAAAGAAAAGATAAATAGTCTAGTCCTGGGAAGATGAGGACTCACCAACAAGAAGATGTTAACTCCAATAAGTTTTCTAAGAGCGAGGCTGAACCTGAGAGTCGGGTCTTTTATCATGAAATGATACACCATAGAAAGTATGCGGTCAGTACCTGGAGTGTACCGGGTAGGCAAGGTAAGTAAAATCTCTAAAGTAAGTAAAATCTTTTAAACACAATGCGATAGTCAAAACATATACATCATTAACTGAGAGTAGGGCATTTGGGTAGAAACTCCATACTTGATCATAGGAATTTCTCATATTTAGATAGAACTTGGGAATGGGTATGGAAGGAAACACCAACTCATAACCATACATACCTAGAAGGGATTTATTATACCACTTCCCTGATTGGCCAAGAAAGATTTGAATGAAAACCTTGAAGAATGGCTCTAGATCACCTCTTCAACCTCTCAAGCTTGCATGCATGGAATGAAATAACTTAGAATAGGTTTTACCCTCCTTAAACCCACTAAAACGATCCTTAAATGACGTAGTATAGGGCCTTAGGAAGTGGAAATGACAAAAATACCCTTACTGATTACGCAGAAAATTCTTCACTGGATGAACCGAAGGACGCTCCAACGGGTCGTTGGAGGATACCATGACCCGTGGTGACGATCCATTCTATATACTGTCTAGGCTTTGTCTCGGCTCAAGCCACGACTAGAAACGATGGGTCATCATTACTTGCAACGGATCGTTTTGTCGACCATTGTTTACTCCTGCCACTTTGACACCTCCTCAGACAACAAGCCTCACCACGAATCGTTACACCCACCAATGAGTCGTGGTCTACTTTCGTCGAATACACTGGACATTTCACCATCCAAACAATGGCTACTAACAACGGTCCGTGGTTATTCAGGACAGGTCGTGGGATGACCCATCACTTCCTAGATGCTAAGGTCCATCTCCCACCACGACCACAAATGATGACTCATTGTTTTCCACAAGGAGTCGTCACATCAATCGTTGCTTCCACTGTCCCAAAATAGATGCTTTCTGCGACTTGTCCCAATGGGTCGTTGGTTAGACCAACGATCCGTAGGGTTACCCGTTCTACAATATTTTTCCTAATTTCAGCAGTTTTAAATTTTAACTCCCGGGTCTACTCCTAGGAACTTCCGAGGTATTACAATATCTCCCCCTATGGGAACATTCGTCATCGACTTTGAACGGATTCTTTCAGCTTTACCAAAATTGGATCCTCATCTTGTTTAGCTTTCACATCAGTCAGCAAGGACGATTCTGATCCGTTTTGCACAACGACGACGCCATCAGTCGAGTCGACCAATCTAACTCCCAACCTTGAAAATTGATGGACATCTTTCACCAGCTCCTTCTTTCCCTCATCCACATAGGACACACTCTCCATAGAGAGCCTACTAAGTGCGTCCGCTACCACATTAGCCTTACCCGGGTGGTAAAGGACACTCATATCGTAGTCCTTGAGTAGCTCCAACCACCTCCTTTGCCATAGATTCAGATATTTCTACGTGAACATGTATTGCAAGCTCTTATGATCCGTAAACACATCCACATGGACCCCATACAAGTAATGCCGCCATATCTTCAACGCGAACACCACCACGGCCAACTCAAGATCATGGGTTGGGTAATTCTTCTCATGGATTTTAAATTGTCTAGAGGCATATGATATCACCTTCCCTTGCTGCATCAATACACACCCAAGTCCGATTGTCGACGCATCACAATACACCACAAATCCATCGGTACCCTCGGGTAGGGTCAACACTAGTGCTGAAGTGAGTCGAGTCTTCAACTCTTGGAAGCTTTTCTCACAAGACTCCGACCTTGGAACTTTACCTTCTTCTAAGTCAACTTGGTCAAAGGTGCTGCAATAGATGAGAAGCCCTTAACAAACCTCCGGTAGTAGGCAGCTAAACCCAAGAAACTCTGAATATCCAAAGGATTCACCTGTTTAGGACAATTCTTCACCGCCTTAATTTTCTGAGAATCTACATTTATACCCTCACTCAATACCACATGGCCCAAAAATGCCACGAAGTCCAACCAAAACTCACACTTGCTGAACTTTGCATACAACTGACAATCCTTGAGGGTCTGAAGCACTACTCTTAAGTGAGCAGCATGCTCCTCCTCGCTCTGAGAGTATATAAGGATGTCATCAATGAACACAATCACGAACATATCCAAATATGCCTTAAACACCCTGTTCATTAGATCTATAAAAGTTGTAGGGGCATTGGTCAGTCCAAAACACATAACAACAAATTCATAGTGACCATATCCAGTCCTGAAAGCGATTTTCGGGATGTAACTCTCCCAAACCCTATGCTGTTGATACCCGGATCTGAGATCAATCTTGGAGAAACACTTGGCACCTTGAAGCTGGTCAAACAGATCATCGATACTGGGTGAAGGATACCTGTTCTTAATGGTGACCTTGTTTAACTATCGATAGTCAATGCACATTCGAAGCGAGCCATCCTTTTTCTGGACATATAACACTGGTGCACCCCATAGAGACTTAATGGGCCTAATAAATCCCTTATCTAGCAGGTCCTTCAACTCTTTTAGCTCGGCTTGAGCCATCTGGTAGGGCAGAATGATATAGGCTGCTTGTCGGGAAGAAGATCAATACTGAAATCAATCTCCCGCTCGGGAGGAACACTTGGAAAATCATCAAGAAAGACCTCTGGATACTCACGGACTACTGGAACTCAATGGATAGTCAGGGTTTTAGAGTCGACATCCCTAACCCTAGCTAGATGGTACATGCAACCCGTAGAAATCATCTTCCTAGACTTAAGGTTGGAAATGAATTGACCTACAGACACAGCTGAACTACCCTTCCATTCCAAGACTGGCTCACCTGGAAATCTGAACTCTACTACCTAGGTTCTACAATTAACTGAAGCATAGCATGCAAATAGCCAATCCATGCTGAGAATAACATCGAAATCAGTCATGGCTAACTCTATCAGATCTGTTGAGGTGACCTTATGAAGAATTGAGTCTGGGCAACCTCTATACACCCGTCTAGATATAACTAAGTCACCTACAAGAGTGGAAACTAAGAAGGGTCTGACCAGACATCGGGACTGACTCCGAAGCTACTGGCCACATAAGGTGTCACAAAATATAAGGTAGCCCCCAGATCTAGTAAAGCATATACATCAATATGCAAAACTCGCAACATACTAGTAACCACATCCAGGGAGACCTCCTGCTCCTGACGGGATACTAAGGCATAGAATTTGTTTTGGCGCTGTCCGCCAGCTGTGCTAGTAGATGCTCCCTGATGTGCTAAGCGTGTGGGAGGGGCTGCTGAACTAGAAGCTGGCCTCAGCCCCCAACCTGATCCAGTCTCGCTGCTGGGCAATATTTAAGCATGTGTCTGGGCTTCCTACGCCCGTAACAAGCACCTGAACCTGCCAAGCACTGGCCTGTGTGCCCCCAACAACATCTGTGACAAGTTGGGATGCTAGAATCTACGGGTCTGCTGCTCTGACCCCTCGAGCTTGATGCTCGCCCTCTATGATCATGTCTAGGTCGGGATGGAACACTCAATGTTGATGAAGCTGGGGCGAATGATCTCTGGTGAGTCTACTGTCGATGACCACCACTGGACCTCTGTTGAGAGAATCTGTGATCCTCTGTCCTATCCCTCTTGGCCTCCTCACTCTCTCGAATGTGCCGCCTCCATCTGCTAGGCGTACAACATTATGCGAGGAAAGTCCATATCTTGGTGAAACATGGAAGTCCTGCAAACCTTGTCCAAATAACCTTCTATCCCATGGGCAAATCTACTCACTCGTATCCTCTGATCAGCTACCAGCTCTGTGACATATTTCGATAGGCGAGTGAACTCAAGGGCATATTCTTGTCCAGTCATTCTCCCTTGCTTCAAATTCACGAACTCAGCTATTTTCAACTCCCTCATCTCCTAAGGGAAGAACCGGTCTAGAAATGCAACCTAGAACTCTTCCCAAGTGACTGGACTTGCTCCTGCAACCCTGCTATCCTTCCATTGACGGAACCAGATATGTGCGACCCTTTTGAGATGATAAGAGGCTAACTCGGCGCACTTAACCCCATTCAGCCCCATGACTTGGGTGATTTTGAAAATCATATCAACAAACTCATGTGGGTCCTCATCTACCTTGGACCCAAGGAACTCCGGCGGGTTCATCCCCAAGAAGTCTCTGACTCGAGCCGCCGCTGCGTTACCATTTTGCGGAACATACACAACGGCCTGCTGATTGACTTGAGCAGTCAAGGCCTGCGCAAGAATCTGAATAGCAGACCAGAACTCAACATGAGCGGCTAGCTCCGGTGCATGAGGCTCCTGAACTGGTGGGGATGGCTGATGCCCATAACCATCGCCATCCTCGTGGCCTTCACCACCTCCATTCCTCCTTCCGTTCGTTCTTTGAGGAGCCATGATTTTGCAATAAAAAATAGCATGAATTAGAAGGATAAAAAGACTTTTCATCGCACGACATAGATTATGAAAGAAGGGAACATTTTCTAAACGTCTCATAGCCTCTTCGTCATAAGTGTGGCGTGCTTCACAACCATGAAAAAGACTCGAACTTAATGCGGCTTTCAGACACCCTAGGACACTTCAAACTTATTGCTCTGATACCAAGTTTGTCACAACCCGAATGGAAGCCCGGATCACGACACTGGACAAGGAGCCCCGAGAGACCCCAAGTCAACCCATGGCATAAGCATACATCTAACTCAGTCAAGAATTGAATAACCATCAATACCATCATAGTGGAAGTCTAACTTAAATATAACATACGAATATAAAATCCAAAGCTGAATATATTCATATGTCAGAATAGCCTCTAAACATGAAGAGTTGATGGGATGAGACCCCAACTAACTCAATAAGCTGAAAGCTGAATTACATAAAGAAAAGATAGATAGTCTGGTCATCGAAAGATGAGGACTCACCAACAAGCAGATGTTAACTCTGATAAGCTGTCTAAGAGCAAGGATGAACTTGAGAGCCGGGTCCTGTATCATGAAATGATACAACATAGAAAGTATGCGGTCAGTACGTGGAATGTACCGAGTATGCAAGGTAAGTAAAACTGGTAAAGTAAGTAAAATCTTTTAAACACAATGCGATAGTAAAACATAAACATCATTAACTGATAGTAGGGCTTGCATGCATTCTTTCTGAAATCATGATCTTTTCATAACATACGATACATAGCTTTATAACATCAAACTGACTTGAATGACTCAAAGCTGAAATATGACATTTATATAAAAGCTAAACATTGAGTCAAACCGTATCATACCATGATAGAGCTTACGAATCGTATAGATAATGGGAGACTCATCACTTAAGCGACATACCACGATAGAGCTTACGTGGTCCCGACTATTACATTCAAGTGGGAAGAGTCGTCCAAAACCTTGCTAGGGCTAAGGACGCTACCATGATATTGATATCAAGCTCATGGGCCATTTGGGACGAGGATAGCTCATAATGGAGGTACTAATAATATAATAATATCAACCTACATTGGCGTGTAGTTCTGGGGCATAGGGTGTTCAACCCTTAGCCTGCTAGGTGCTAGACTCTTATCCCAAAAACATGCAATGCTCTACATCATATATAATGAAGCTCAACATCGTTTATTAATGAAGCTCAATGATCAATACATCTCAAATATGAAATCATGCATATGAGAAGCTTTAGTTTAAAACATACCACAAGCTGAAAACATACTTGGAAGCCTTTGCTCCAAATTCATGTGGTAAGCTATGCATAGTAAGACTTAACTTAAAACATACCACAAGCAAGAATGTAAAATTTGGGAGTCTTCGCTCCAAAATAATATGGTAAGCTTAGATCGGGAAAATCATCATTTAAACATAACATGTGGGAATTTCCCAAAGGTTTATCATACTTAGAAATAATCAATTCTCATTGAAAACATCATCATAGACATGGGTAGCTTCAAATCATGCTTTTCATTATAATATCTCATCATGTTCACATATACTTCGTAGATATCACTTTTCATGATCATCTCATCCATGGGCTTCAACATTCATAAGACTAGAAATATAACTTTAATTGAAATCATTATAAAATCAGCCCATGCTTCACAATTCAATAATAAAATCATAACCAATTCATACTCATGTAAAGAAATTGAAGATTCATGCATTTGGGTAGAAACCCCATACTTGATCATAGGAAATTTCTCCTATTTAGATAGAACTTGGGAATGGGTGTGGAAGAAAACACCCACTCATTACCATACATACCTGGAAGGGATTGATTCTACCACTTCTCTGATTGCCCAAGAATGATTTGAATGAAAACCTTGAAGAATGGCTCTAGATCACCTCTTCAACCTCTCAAGCTCGGATGCATGGAATGAAATAACTTAGAATAGGTTTTCCCCTCCTTAAACCCTCTAAATCGATCCTTAAAAGGTGTAGTATAGATTCTTAGGATGTGGAAATGACAAAAATTCCCTTACTGATTTCTCAAAAAATTCTTCACTAGACGAACCGACGGACGCTCCAACTGGTCGTTGGAGGATACCACGACCCGTGGTGACGATCCGTGCTAAACATTGTCCAGGCTTTGTCTTGGCTCAAACCATGACAGGAAATGACGGGTCGTCATTATTTGCAACGGGTCATTCTGTCGACTGTTGTTTACTCCTGCAACTTTGAAACCTCCTCAAATAACGAGCCTCACCACGACTCGTTAGACCCGCCAACGATTCGTGGTCTACTTCCATCGAATACACTGTACATTTCACCATCCAAACAACGGTTACTGATAATGGTCCATTGTAACTTATGATAGGTCGTGGGATGACCCGTCACTTCCCAGATGCTAAGGTCCATCTCCCACCACGACCACAAAAGACGACTCATTATTTCCCACGATGAGACATCACATTTGTCATTGCTTCAACTGTCCCCAGACCAGATTCTTTTTATAACTCATCCCAACGGGTCGTTTGTTGGACCAACAATCTGTAGGGTCACCCGTTCTGAAACATTTTTCCTAGTTTCAGTAGTTTTCAACTTTTAACTCCCAGGTCTACTCCTAGGCACTTTCTAGGTATTACATAGTTTGTACCCGGATGGAGTCTGGCTCGGAAGGCCCATAAGTGGTGCAGAGGAGGTGCCTCTAAATTACTGATATCTATAGAAAGTGTCTCAACCTTCTCCTATGAAGTAGGAGCATTCACCTATGCGCCCCCAACTGTCCGTGATATTTGGACTGCGGTAGAAAGTTGTGCCTGACTTAGCGGGTTCATCTCATCCCAAATTAAGCCAATATCTATGATCCGCTATCCTTTGATCAAGTGCTTCGATGTAGCATGTGGTGGTATGAATTGGGGCCCATATAATACCCTAGCAATAGTGCACTCAGATATCTCCACATTGCAGCATCGTACCATGACGCTCTCCATCTTGGGTTGACCTTTCAATTTTCCCCTCTTTTTCTTTCTACTCCATAGTTGCCAAATAATTGGTGTAGAACTCCTGGATGATCTCTGAAGTGTATCGGTCCAGGGCTCTAGCCATCCAGTCGAACCCATAAAAGCTGAATATCCGCTTCATCTCCTCCACCTCGTTCAGTGTATTGGTGAGGATCCGCGACTCTTCTTGAATTCTCTGCCTAGGCTTGTTCTTGGCGATGAGAGCAATACCTGTTCATAAATATCCTGGGCTGCTGGTACTCTCCACCAAATGGTATGGTTCTCCCAAGGCGGAGTTTGCTCCTGCTCGACATTGGGTACCTCCTCCTCAGATCTGGTTCTCACTGTCTACATCGATGGATTGGGCCTCCTCGGACCCCTCTTCTTCGTTAGATCCTCTTCCGGACTCTTGGGATCTTTCCTCAGCTCCCTCCTCAAACTAGGGAGACTAGAAGATTTGGCAGTGGCCGCCATGGCCTAAGCTTTAGCTTTCGCCTTAGTGGTTTTTGTCCCGTCAGTATCAAATATGTTGACCCGATAATCCTCAATTGAACCACTAGAGGTGTTACCCGCTTTTTTTGAATTCAGAGGTTTTATCTATCAATGCCCTTCGAGCAGTTGCCTTGGATGCTTTTCTTTTCTATGTCATTGTACCTTTGAAAAAAGGGGTTAAAACGAAATCTAAGAAAAAGAAAGCAAGAAAAAAATCCTCTATAATTTATCATAGGTCTACAGTACGAATCGTACCTTAGAGGTTCAATTTGTACTGAGACTCGTAATGTCTTAGATCAATGATCCGTACCACGAGTTGTATGAGGATGCCTATTGAAAACAAATGTTCTATATTTTTTCACCTCTCATGGTATGACTCATAAGTCAATTCCACGAGTCGTAGGAAGGATCATAGTGTCACTTTTGGACTTATCCCTTTTCAGACTCTTGGTACGATTGCCAGGTATGACTCCTAACAGGATAGTACGAGCCATACTAGGTTTCGTACCTAATTCTTTTAAAAGTTTGGCTTGGGATAGTCCCAATGATCGATTCTATGAGTCATAGTATGAAACCATGAGTCATAGGAAGGCTTGTGAAGCCTGTCCCTACGTTATTTTCAATTCAGTTTGTAGGTGAATTTGATTTTGTGTTGGGTAGTCAGAATTCCCCAAGTCAAAGCATGCATTCATCATTTTTTAAAAATTACCCATTCCTCCCCTTTTTATTCACAATACGTAACTCAATTTTAAAAGTTCATTGTGCAATTTTAACATGTTAAATCCCTACCCAATCACACATTAACTTGTTCATGTTGCTAGTCATTTTCCTATTTAGTTTTTCAAGCATTTAGAGGACTCTCAGGGAATAAGCAAGTTTTCCCAAGCACAATTGACCTTTTTTTTAACAAAATTCAAAGCATAACACTTACATGAATGATGTGCAACGCTACTTACTTCGAGTGGAAATCAGGAACTAGGGTTGGAGTTCAAATTTCATAGTGTTATCTAACAAAAAACTTTCTCAATTGATCGTGATTTTGAGTTATGGGCGTGAGGGAGTCGTGAGTTCTTTCGTGAATTTGGCTTTGAGTGCGTGCGAGAAGGGTCCAGTCTGTTTGATGTTTAAATAGTTTTTAGGGAAAATTTGAAAAATCTGGGCCAAGTCAGGTAATTTAAAGCTTTTTTGACCCATGACGACTTGTAGAAGGAGTCATAGGAAAAGCCTATGACTCGTCCCTAGGACTCATAATAGAGAGGTTGAGAAAACTTACCTGTGGACCTATGAATACATCTTATGACTCGTACTATGTAGGTACAACCCGTACTATGACTTGTAGGTCCTTCTTACTTTGAGATCAATGCCTTGCATAGTTCATAACCACAGTGAGTACTACGACCTGTACAATGAAGTTATGAGTCGTAGGACCAACTATACCCGAAACTCATGCACTGAGATACATATCTGCTTCTCAACACGACTCGTACTACGGTCCTTACAAACTTCTTATGAGTCGTACTTAGAACTGTAGCACCAGCCTATTCAGAAATTCTTCTGCCACCTATTTTTTTGTTTCTCCTGCACACTGAACACACATAAGTCAATAAACTTAGGTTTCCTTCGAAGAAGCGCTTGATTTAACATCGTGGCATGATGTAGGTGGTCCGGTTACTTAGAATTCACCAAACCACCACATAGGTTGCCTCCCAAGAACCGCTTAATTTAATATCACGACATGACGCAAGTCTCTTGACTACTCAGACTTCGTCAAGGAACTCATACTGATCCTCGATTGTTGAGACCACTACGTATTCCTTTGGTTGCTTCATTGACTGGAAGGTATTGAAGGTGACCTCTTCTTTATTGAGTCTAGATTTTAATTGGACAGCCTCCACATCTACTAAAGCCCTCCCAGTGGCAAGGCATGGTTGCCCCAAAGTGATGGGGACCTCAAAATCAACCTTGCAATCAAGGATCACGAATTCCACTGGGAATGTGAATCTATCCACTTTAAAAAGTACAAAAATAGGATATCCACAGGCTTCTTCACAGTTTGATCAGCCATCAGCCGCCGCATAGTAGTTGGTGTGGGGGCTCCCAAGCGCAGCTGCTTTAACAAATCCAATGACATCATATTGATGCTTGCTTCCAAGTCACAAAGTGCCTTTGTGAACTCAACATCACCAATTGTACATGGAATGGTGAAGACACCTGGNTCCTCCTTCTTATGTGCAAGGACCCATGAGACTATAGCACTACAATGATGCACATTATCTCTAGGTTCATAGCTCACAAACCTTTTCTTTGTAACAAGGTCCTTCATAAACTTGGCGTATCTCGACATCTATTCCAATGCCTCGACCAATGGTATGTTTATAGATTATTATTTTAGCATTGATAGAAAGTTCTAAATCTTACCATTCTCCACCTTCTTCTTCATTCTTTGAGGGAATGGTGGTGGTGGTCGTGGAATAGCCTTGTAAATCTCTGTGCCTCCTTACTTCTCTCCTTGTTTAGCCTCAAGACCCTTTTCAACAACTGGAGCCTCAGCCAACTCAACATCCTCATTATGCTCATTCTCATCAACCTTATCCTCATCATTGATTATGCTTTCTTTCTTCCTTTGAATCTCAACTACCACTAGCAGAGGGGGATCAACTGTGGTCTTTCCACTCCTAGTCATCATAGCCATGAAGTGAACCATCATTTTTCTAATTTTAGACTGTGTTGCGAGGTAGTGTACCTTTTTGCCTAGGGTTCATGGATGCTGACAATTGCCTTAGCTGTTGTTCAATCTGCTTGATGGCCCTAACATATGACTCAACTCTTTGACCTATGCTCAATAGATCACTACAGATGTCTTTCAACTGATCATTTGTGAATCTAACCTTCTTTAGCATCTAGCCATCAGACTCTACATCTTTGATTGTCCATCCTTCCCCTCACGTGCATTCGTAGGCATGTATAATCCTGCTCGGTGAAAATGATTGCTTCATACTTTGTCAAAAAGTTTGAGTTTGAGCGTTACCAAAAAGTGGCACCATTGCTAGGGAATACGACTAAGATTAGATTAATTGTTGTATTTAACTTTTGGTTATTATTTCCTCTTTTACATTTTTTTTGTTTTGTTTTGTCTCATCCAGGGCTCCTTTTGGCAAAGCCAAGCATTTAACACAGTGGAAGATGAGTCCAAGTTTCTTGATGAATTCTGAGTAATGAAGAGATCTGCATCGTGCCGTGACGTTAAATCAGGTACTGCATGAGAGGAAACCCATGAATGGATGGTGAAGTTTGAGTAGCCATAGGTATGTCCCTCTCCTAGTTTTTACATTCTTGATTGCTTTGGGGACAAAGAATATTTTTAAGAGGGGGGTGTACTTGTTTTTGGATATCTGTTTGAGAGTTTTTCTTGTCGTGTTTCTTTTTCCTCGGGCATGCTATCTAGTAGAACTGAAATGTTTAGGATTTTATCTTATTTTTCTGTTCTTTTTTAATTAGAAAGTAGCTTAAGAGTACTCAGCCAATAAAGTGCACTAGTTTTGAAGTTTAGAAAAATTGGCCCAGTTTAAAATTTTTGATAATTAGTTGTGTATTTGTGATTGCATGCATGGTTTTTGTGGATCTCTTTATGTCATTTAGTATATTAACATGTGTAGTTTTTGTTAAGCCATGAATCAATTGGATAGCTAGAGTGAATACAAGACATGTACCATGAATGAGTGAGGTCTAATTCCTAGTTCAATATTACATGGAGGATCTAGAACTTGCCCAGTTGGTCTTTGGATAGTTTTTAGGATGGTTGGCTAGGAAAGGATCATAGGAAATTCTTGTTTAGCCTATTTTTAGCTTAAATGGCCCTACCAAAAATGATATGATTCCCTTGATCAAAATTTTTGAGCCTTAAATAGACTATTTTTCTTTGATTAACCAATTAACCATACCCATTTTTATAATGAACCTGTTTTTTCCATGGTCTCTCCTTGGACATTGTGAACCTCAACATAGGTAAAATGCCTAAGTTGAGGGTGGCTAGAGCAGATGTGCATGAATAGTGGAAAGGTGAAAAAGCGAGAGAAAAGAAAAAATGTGAAAAATGAGGTGTGGTGTGACAAAAGAAAAAGAAAAATAAAAGAAAAATTGAAAAAGAAAATTCAAAAAGAGAATGATGCATGAAAAGCTTGACGAAACACACCACACTCATACTAGTGCATAAAAAGGGTGAAAAAGTGAAAGAATCAAAAAGGGAGAAAAAGTGAAAAAATGGAGTCACATGTATGTAGTGCCAAGGAAGGGTTTAGTCACTTAAAAATATCCCATATCTATCCTACCCAGCCCAAAAACCTACATTACAAGCCAAAGTAAGTCCTATAGTGATCCTAGCCTGAACATCTGACCAATCGAAGTACAGAAAATAAGGTCAAGCCTATGGTATCCAATATGTAGTACTTGAAACTTCTTTATGAGAGTGAGAGTCTTGCTTAATCAATCCCATGATTCATATTTTACCATATCTATGAGTGGGGGACTTCATTTACTGTGAGGGTATATAGTTTGTGTTTAGCACTACCAATAGACTGTGTAAAAAGCATTGGTGATGATTTGATTATCTGTTAATAGCTAGATGACATATGTTGATCCCTATTTATCATGTTTTGTGGTTGCTGTAGTGCATGTACCGATTTGGTTCATGGAAAAATGGACAAAAGCTTTGTTGAGTTAATAGTGCAAATTTTGTTTGATGTTGGCTATAGTATCCTAGGTTTATTTTCTAGTTAAGTGTCATGTTTAGTTTTTATTTTCTTTGCCTGAGGACATGCAAAAGTCTTAAGTTGAGGGTGTTGATGTAATGTGAGTTTACAACATTTTCAATGCTTAAAACTGAGAAAATAGTACGGACTTAGGTATGTTTATATGGATATGTGGCACTTTTACTTTGATTTCAGGGAAAATAAGAGTTGGAGAAAATATGTGCAAAAGAAGCCTTAAAATGCAGAAAATCAGCCAAAGTACAAGTCTCAGTATGAGTTGTACCTTGTTTGTATGAGCCGTACTGAGAATCGTGATAAAAGTCAAAAGGCTGAAGTAAGAGGAAGGCAACATATAACTCTCCGTACGAGCTGTACCAAGATGTTACGAGCTGTAACTGGAGTCGTGGAATTGTTCAGAGGAAATTGCACAAAGGAAGACTCTTACTATGAATGAAGTCACGGATCGTAACACCGACACAGGAACTGTACCATGAGCCATGGTGAACTTCAGAAGATTCTTCAAAACTTGGCAGAACTTCAAACACAACGGATAGTAAGAGTTGTAGGAAGAAGCTACGACTCGTACCACAACACTCATGGAGAATTTCAGAAGATCTCAGAGCTCTCAAGGCCAAGACATGGAAGTATTGTATGACTCGTAGGATGGAGGTACGAGTCGTACCAGCCTGCCAACACTTATCCAAATCTGCAGCAGTCGAGGACTTATGAGAAGCAGGTATGACCCATACAATCCTGCTAGGGGTCGTAGGTCTAGTCATGACATAGTCGGAACCATATATGAAAAATTCCCTGTTAGCTTAGGAAAAGGTTTTTAACATCTGTATAAGTATCTTTTACATTTTATTTTAGTTAGAGAAGGACAGAACCGAAGAAGTAGACGTGTGAAGAATAAGTTTTGTGAATTTTTATCAAGTTTTTGAGGTGCAATTCTTGGGATAAAATTCTTGAATTTCTACATTGTTCTTGAGATTGTTCTTTGATATTCGAATCTAGTTTTCTTCCAATTGTTGCTGTATGTATTTAATTATGTTTTTGTGTATGAATGCAAATCATAATCTTACAACAATGAGAGGTTAAAACCTCCACAACTAGGGGTTGTGGGAACCATGGTGGATTAAAGAAATAGGATTACACAAAAGTGATTCAAAACCAATGCTAAATGCTTGTATTGTATTCTTTCATGTTTAAACCTTTCTTAATAGTGTACAACATCAGGACTATCCCAAATTCATTACTTGCTTGAACCTAGAGAAGTAGAGATTAGGAAAACAGATTACAACAAAGCCTTGGTCTTTATGATCATTGTATTAACTTGAGATGTGGTCGCAGGATAGTTAAATTTGGAACATATTGATAACGGTTAGTATGAAATCGCTCATGAAACCTGACTCGGTGATTGAGTAAAGTCATCCAATAGGGATGGAAAAGTCGTTTGGATGAACTCTAGTTATCTGTTCTACAAGTAAGCATTGAGATTGATCATGTGTGTACACTCGAAGTAGTTATGAACCCATGGGGAACACTTATCCTAGTTGTTTCTAAATCTTTATCTAAATTACAATTATAATCTTGCTTTAATATTGTTTTTATTTGAAACCCCCAATTTGGAGATAACTTACCAACAAGTTTAAGTACCTTCATTAATCTAGATATTACCTTATTCCATATGGGGTCTATCCCAACCTCTTAGTTGGGCTCATTATTGACAATGACCGCTTCGTACTTTGTCAAGAAGTGTGAGTTTGAGCTTATGAGTGCTCAAATTCACACATCCTAACAAAGTATGATGAGGTCATTGTTAATAAAGAATCCAACTAAGTGGTTGGGGTCAAACCAATAAGGAATAAGGTAAGATCTAGACTAATGCCGGTACATAAACTTATTGATAAGTTATCTCAAAATTAGGGCTTTCAAAGAAATATAATATTAAAGAAAGCACGCTCAAACTCATACTTCCTGACAAAGTATGAAGTGGACTTTGTCAATAAAGAACCCAACTAAGAGGTTGGGGTCGAACCCACATATAATAAGGTAAGATATAGACTAATGCCGGTACTTAAACTTGTTGGTAAGTTATTTCCAAATTGGGGGTTTCAAAGAAAAATAATGTTTAAGAAAGATTGTAATTGTGATTTAAATCAATATTTGAAAACAACTAGGGTAAGTGTTCCCCATGGGTTCATAACTACTTCGGGTGTACACATGTGATCAATCCCAATGCTTACCTGTAGAACTGATTACTAAGATTCATCCAAACGACTAGTTCATCCCTATTGGATGACTTTACTCAATCAGAATTGAATTATCGCAGGCAATTTCAAACTAGCGATTTATCAATATGTTCCAAATTTAGCTATCTGCGACCACAACTCAAGCTAATACAATGATCATAATGACCAAGGCAATTCTCTTTTCCTAATCTCTACTTCTCTAGGTTCAAGCAAGTAAAGAATTTGGGCAAATCTAACATTGTACACTATTAAAAAGCATTTAAAGATGAATAGAACACAATACAAACGTAATTTTGAGTCATACGTGTAACCTATTTCGTTAATCCACCATGGTCCACAACCCCTAGTGTGGAGGTTTGCCTCCGTGATTTAGATTATGATTGCATTCATAGATAAACTTATATCATTAAATACTTGCAGCAACGATTGAAGAAAACGGGAGTATTTGAAAATCAAAGAACAATCTCAAGTGTGAAATTTTATCCCAGAAAATTCTCCATAAAAATTCACAAATTGAGTACGACACGTCTGCTTATTTGGTTCCTATCCTTTCTACTAAATAAAACATAAAATCTATTTATACGAGACATTAGAAACATTTTCCTAAGCTGCGAATTTATATCTAGTATCGGCGTAATGCTTGGCCCCAGACTACGACCCGTGCGAGATTGATAGTCGACACCTGCTCTCGCCTGCTCCTTGGCTTCTATAGATTTGTCTAAGTGTTGGCAGGGTCAGTGCGACTCATGCCTCCATCTACAGTCGCATATATGCTCCGTGATTTTGGCCTTGAGAACTACGAAATCTTCTTGAAATTCCTCTCACGAAATGTTGTAGTATGACTCGTACTTTCTTCCTACAACACGTACTGCCTCTGTTGTGTCTGAATTCTTCAAGTATTGAAAAATCTTTTGAAGTTCACCATGGCTCATGTATAATTTACTGTTGGTGTTACAATACGTGACTCCATCTCAAATACCAAGAATTACTGCCTTTGTGCAATTTCCCTTGAACAATTGTACGACTCTAGTTACTACTCGTACCATCTTAGTATGGCTCATACCATCTTGGTAAAACTCATATTTAGAGCCATATGTTGCCTTCCTCTTACTTCATCCTTCGACTTTCATCACGGTTCTCGGTATGGCTCATTGCCACAAACAAGTGCGGCTCATGCCAAGACTTTTACTTTTCTTGATTTTCTGCATTTTTAATGATTCTTGCTCAAAACTATTTTACCTGGAATCAAAAAGTAAGTTCCTCATATCCCATATAATCTACCTAAGTCCATGCTATTTTGTCGGTTTTAAGCGTCGAAAGTGTTGTAATCTCCACCGACACATCACTTCGTCGTTACGATATGATCATTTCCTTCTCTATTCTCCCTCGCGCTCACGACCTCGGGTGTTTGTCTCTTTTACCCATTTGGTTGTAATTGTCTCTGTACTAGTTTCGACCTTGGTTTCTGAACATTGGTGCCAAGTGTCTTATCTAGTCCCTTGGGCGTTGGCTCGGCTTGCCACTGGTTTGTCTAAGTTTGCCTCTTCCTTGAAATGCGAGTGCTTAGGCCCTAGCTCTGTCCTGTGTCCCCCCTTTGCATTAACTTTTTGGCTCAGTGCTCATGATATGCTTCGCCCAGGCAGGTCTACTGATGTGCACATATGTTCCAATTCCTCCTTTGCGTTCTTCCTTGTACCTTTGTTGATGCATTGAAACCAATATCATATGTACCGCAGTTTGCATTTAAAACTTTCTAGGTGTGCCATGCTCTTTTGTTTTGGTCATTGTCTAGAATATTGGCAAGTTGCACCCGGGTGGGCTCCTTGATTACTCCTCCACTGCTTGTGTTGCTACAACTTTAGTACTATTTTTCAATGATACGCAAAAATCTCTAACAAGCGTCATCGGGAATTTGCCTTGTTACCGGGCATTTGGTAAACTTCTTCTTGAACCCCTCGACTAGGTTTCATGAAGTGCCTCTCGATCATCAATCGTCGAGAAATTATTGATTTCATCCTTAAGCTACAGCATCCACGGAGGGTGGGCGAATCTATAAAAGAAAAGCTTTGCTTGAGCTCCCTCTAGTTGGTAATGGGTCATTGGGCAACTCCAATAACAAAAGTAGCCCCCCGGATAAGAAAAGGGGAAGAGTCATAGCCTTATAGCATCTGGCTAACTTAATACCAAAGATTTCAGGAAGTAGACCTGAGAGCTAAAATGCAAAACTGCAGAAATTTGGAAAAAAGTTGCGAGGACGAGAGGAACAACGACTCGTGATATGTAACCACGAGTGTTGTAAACAAAACTGGTAGAGGCGCTATGGTGACAGTGTAGACAATGGCGTCTGTGACGTTGTGAGATGGGGCGACCCGTTGTCGGGAGTCGTGGTTAAAGGGAAGAGAATCTTGCGCATTAGGATTGACGGATGGATACCACGACCCATTGCGAGGACACAATAAGTCGTGGTGAACTCTTCGTGAAGGAGATAAGAAATTGAAGAGGAAATAATGACTGGTTCAATGACCCGTTGGACCTAGAATGACTCGTCTATACGTCCGTGGTTTGAATCCGAGATATGGTTGGGGTAGATCTTAACACGGGTAGATACCACGGGTTGTGGTATCTTCCAACAGCCCGTTGGTTCATCCGTTGTTTGGTCAGTGACTGATTTTCCCTTAAATTCCAATAAGGGCATTTCCATCATTTGCAGTCTTAGGGACCTCCTTTCCCATCACGTTTAAGGCTTGTTTTGAGGGTTTTGAGAGGAAAGCTACTCTAAGTTATTCTTCCTCATGCATGCAGAAGGTTTGAAGGATTGACGAGGTGATTCAAGAAAAATTTCAAGGTTTCCATTGGGATCTTACCTTGGGCAATTGGAGAAGTATTAGTATCCCACTAATCCCGAGGTATGTAAGGCTATGTGTGGTGTCTCCTTTCACACCCATTGTCCCAATTTCTATTAAATTATAAAAAATAACCTATGATCGAGTATGGAGTTTTACCTAATTGCTTAACTCATCAATATCTATACATGGGTATGATTAGATTGTAAATTATATTGATGGATTATGAAGCTTGAGGAAGAATTCTAAATTATTTTCAATACAAAATTATTTTCAAAATCTTTAATCTAAAATGCCGCTGGATTGAGAAGTTCATAAAAGTAGTGAATGATGATAAATGCATAATGATGTTGAAATTTGATGATGAAAAGATTGTTTCTAAAGCTACCCATGATTATGATGTCTTTTTTAAAAAATTAAATGAGTAGATCTAGTATGATAAAGCTTTGGGCAATGCCCACATGCTACAGGACCTAAAGTGATGGTTTTCTCGACAAAAGTTTACCACATTGTTTGAAGTGAAGTTTCCCAATTTTTCATAAATTATAGTTTGTGTATGTTGATTTGTATATTTCTACATGTAGCTTACCACATGATTTGGAGTAGATGCTCCTACTCGCCCAGATTGAGCTTGTGGTATTTTCGAAATAAAGCTTCCATGCATGAATTCATAATTGAGATGTATGTCATTAATGAGATTTGCCAATAGATAATGTTGAGCTTCATTTTCATATGATGTCGAGTCCATGCATGATTTAATTATGATCTTTGTCAATAGAAATGTTGAGCTTCTTTTCATAAGTTGTTGGGCTATGCGTGATTTCATCTTGAGCTTCGTCAATAGACAATGTTGAGCTTCGTCATAGATGATGTTGAGCTTCGTATTTATGCGATGTAGAGCATTGCATGTTTTTGGGAGAAAGAGTCTAGCACTAAGGGGTTAGGGTCAATCACCCTATGCCTAGAACTACGAGCCAACATAGCATGATACTATTATATTATTAGGACCTCCCTTATGAGCTATCCCAACTCGGTTGGTCCTTCGGCTTGATATCGATATCATGGTATCTTCAATCTTTTTGGCAAGGGTATGGATAGCTCTACCCGGTTGAAATTTGTGATAGTTGGGATCACGTTAGCTCTATTGTGGTATGTCGGTTAAGTGAGTCTCCCACTATCTATATCATTGAGATTTGTATATCCATCATGATGATGATTACTTTACACATGCATATTCTTAGATGAGTTTTACTAATTGATACGACTTTTCAATATTAATGTTAGATTTTAGCTTTGAGTCATTCGAATCGATCATGATGTTATAAAGCTATGCATGGTCATGTTATGAATAAAATTGCTATTTCAGAATGAATGTTTGTAACCCCGTATTACTTATATTTGAAAGCTTATGATATGGTATGAGAATGTTTTAAATGATTTGCTTTGCTAGAGAGTAGTTTTACTTACCTTACATACTCAGTAAATTCCACGTATTGACCACATACTTTCTATGATGTATCGTTTCATGATACAGACCCGGCTCGCGGCTTCAACCCCAATCTTAATTAGCTTTCCAAAGTCCTTATCGGCTCAGGGTGGTGAGTCCTCATCTTTCAAGGACTAAACTCTCGATTTTCATTTCATATATTCGAGTATCGTTGGTTAGTTGGAGTACCGTCCCATCAGCCCGTCTTTCAAGATTAGAGGCTTTTAGACTTATGTATGTGTAACCGGATATTATTTAGATGTATTTGTTGTATGAGACTTCCATTAAGTTATATATTTGTAGTTTCTTCATGTTTATTGAATGAGTTAGTTGAATGCTTATTCCATGGGTTGACTTGGGGTCTCTCGGGGTCCCTATCCCGTTTCTATGATCGGTCCTCTATTTAGGTGGTGACTAACTTGGTATCAAAGCATTAGGCTTGATGTGTCCTAGGGAGTATGAAAGCCACGTTAGTTAGAGTCTTTTTCATATGGATGTGAAGCGCGCCACACCTATGGCAGAAGAGGCTACTAGGCGTTTAGGAAATGTTCCCTACTTTCATGATTTATGCCATGCGAAGAAAAGCCTTTCTATCCTTCTGATTTGTGCTATGTTGTGATTGTAGAACCATGGCACCTCGAAGATTGAATGGAAGGAGGAATGAGGTGGTGTAGACCATGAGGATGAGTACGCGGTTATGAGCGTCAGCCGGCCCACCCAGTTCGAAACCTTAGACACCACATTGATCGCTCATGCGAGTTTATTTTGTCATTGAATGCTTTTGCGAGCCTTGACGCTCGAATCAACTAGCGAGTTGCGCATGTTACACCAAAATACAATGCGGCGACCGGCTCGAGTCGGGGACTTGCGAGGATGAACCCGCGGGGAGTTTACGTGGTCAAGATATGAGGACACGTGATTTCATTGATGATATTGTCAAGATCACCAGGTTATAAGGGTGAGTAGTGTTGAGTGACGAAGTTGGCCTCCCTACCGGTTGAAGGGGTTTGCGCATGCTCTGGTTTCGCCAATGGAAGGACAACGGGCTCGCGGGGTAGGACCACCGATCACATGGAAGGAGTTTCGGTTGCATTCCTAGATCGATTCTTCCCTCGAGATAAGGGAGTTAAAAGCTGACTAAATTTGTGAATCGAAAGCAAGGAAGGATAAGCTGTTCAAGAGTATGCCCTTGAGTTTCACCCGCCTATCTATGTATGCCTCGGAGTTAGTGGCCGGAAACCCAATGTGGTGAAATATTTGTATGGTATAGTAGAGATATTTTGCCAAGAATGTGGGCAAGCTACGCTCCATCGGAGACATAGACTTCCCTCGCATTGTGTTGTACGCTCGCGAGATGGGCGGCACATTCGAGGAGAGGAGGCTAAAAGGGCCACGATTGAGGACCCACCAAAATACTCTCGTGAGTTCGTGATGGGCATCGGCGAGCCGGACCCACAGTGATCATCAACCCCAACATCTTCGGTGCCAAATTATTGCCATCTAGGCGGAACATGATCATAGGGGCGAGCATCGAGGCTCGAGGTCATGATGAGCAGTAATTCCGGCATTCCATCTTGTCGCAAGTGCGGAGGAGGACACATAGGCCGAGTTCTTGCGGGGGTCGAGCTTGTTTTGGATGTGGGCGGCTGGACATATGCTCGAGAGATTATCTAGGCTTTGCAGGCAAGGACCGAGGTTGAAGTCGAGGACCGGCTTCTAGTTCGCGGCCCCTCCCCCGCACATAGCACATCAGGGGGCATCCATGAGCTGTTGGCGGACAACGCAGAATAGATTCTATGCATAGCCTCTCGTCGGGTGTAGGAGGCCTCGGTAGATGTGGTCACCGGTATGTTGAGAGTTTTCATGTTGATATTATGCGCTTTTATAGATCAGGGGCTACACTATCTTTTGTGACACCATATATAGCTAGTAGCTTCGGAGTCATTCCGATGTCTTATTAGAGCCCTTGTCAGTTTCTACTACAGTTGGTGACTTAGTTATAGCAAGGCGGGTGTATAGAGATTTGCCTGATCTCAATTCTTCATAAGGTCATCTCAGCATATTTGTCTAGAGTTATCCACGACCGATTTCAATGTTATTCTCGGCATGGATTGGCTATGTGAATGCTATGCTTGATTAATTGTGAGACTTGGACCAATATAGTTGATTTAGGGTGAGCCGGTTTTAAAATGGAAGAGTAGTTCAGCTATGCCTATAGGGCGATTCATTTCCTACCTTAAGGCCAGAAAGATGATTTCTAAGGGTTGTTTCTACCATCTAGTTAGGGTTAAGGAAGTGGATTAGAGATCCCGACCATTTAGTCGATTCAGTAGTATGTGAGTACCCAGAGGTCTTTCTTGGTGATTTTTCGGGTGTACACTCCCAGCCGGAGATTGATTTCGGTATAGATCTTCGTCTCAACACGCAGCCTATATCTATTTCACCCTACGGAATGGCTCCAGCCAGTTAAAGGAGTTGAAGGATCGGTTGAAAGACCTATTAGACAAAGGCTTTATTAAGTAGGAGTAAATCTCCTTGTGGTGCACCGAGTGTTATTTGTTCGAAAGAGGACGGTTCCCTTCGCATGCATTGATTTGAAAATTGAATAAGGTTCCATCAAACGAGATATCCTATACCTAGGATCGATGATTTTTGACCATGCTTGGGGTGCCAAGTGTTTCTCCAAGATTGACCTCGAATCCAGAGTATCTTGACTTAGGGTTTGGGAGGTGACATTCCAAAAGCGCTCGGGAATCAGCTTATTATATCTTTTTGACTATCAATGCCCTGCAAATTTTATGGATCTAATGAGCAGGGGAGTTCCAAGGCATATGTAGACATGTTCATGATTGTATTTATCGATGATATCCTCATATACTCTCTAGCGAGAGAGGGAGCATGCCGCTCACTTGAGAGTAGTGCTTGAACCCTCGGGGATCGGCGGTTGTATGCAATGTTCAACAAATGCCAGTTTTGGTTTGACTCTGTGGCATTTCTAGGCCATGTGGTGTCAAGTGAGGGTATAAAATTAGATTCTCAAAAGATTGAAGCGATAAGGAATTGTCCCAAACCGGTAGATCCATTAGATATCGGGAGCTTTTTGGGCTTAGCGGGATATTATCGAAGGTCGTTAGGAGCTTTTCATCCATTGCGGCCCATTAACTAGATTGACTCGGAAAAAGGTGAAGTTCCAATGGTACGATGCTTCTGAGAAATGCTTAGGGGTGAAGAGCCGACTCACTTCGGCACTAGTGTTGACTCTACTGAGGAATGCGGATGTGCTTTGTAGTGTATTGTGATGATTCGTGAGTTGGACTCGGGGTGTGTTAATGCAGCATGGGAGTAATAGCATATACCTCAAGATAGCTAAAAGTTCTGAACAAAATTACCAGACCATGATCTTGAGTTGGCCGCCGATGGTGTTTGCATTGAAGATATGGCAGCATTACTTGTATGGGGTCACGTGGACATGTTCACGGATCACAGAGGCGCAATATGTGTTCACGTAGAAAGATCTCAATCTTCGACAAAGTAGGTAGTTGGAGTTACTAAAGGACTACAACATGAGTGTGCTTACCACTTAGGGACAAGGCTAATTTGGTTGCGGATACTTAGTAGGCTCTTTATGGAAGTGTGTTCCACGTGGATGAGGAAAAGAAGGAGTTGGTTATGACATGTCCATAGACTTGCAAGGTTGGGAGTTAGATTGATCGACTTGATCGATGGTGGCGTTGTTGTGCATAAGCGGGGTTAGAATCATCCTTGGTGGTTGATGTTAAATCTAGGCAAGATGAGGACTTGATTTTGAAAGTTGAAGGAAGCGGTGCGAAATTAAAAGGTGGAGGTTTTCTCCCAGGGAATGGTGTGCTCTACGATGCCGGGGTCGTCTATGTCTCCCGGATGTTGATGATTTTGATAGTTCGAATATTTACTTAGAGGCACATGGTACGGATATTCTATCCATCCAGGATCCACGAAGTGTACTGGACTTGCGATAAATTTATTTGTAGGATGGTATAAGAAGGATGCTATGATTCTTGGCCAAATGTACAACGTCGGCAAGTGAAGATCGAACATCAAAGGCGGGAGGCGTACATTAGGATATTAGCATTCACAGTTGGAAGTGGAAAGAGATTAACATGGATTTCATTACTATTCTACCTCGTACTGCGCCAACGGTACGACTCCATTTGGGTGGTGGTTGACGGAGTTTTAACCAAGGATGCACACTTCCTACCGGTCAAGACCACAAGTGTGAGATGATTATGCCAAATTATATATTCGGGAGTTGGTTCGACTTCATGGAGTGCCCTTGTCCATTATTTTAGATCGAGGTACTCAGTTTACCTCCCAATTTTGGCCTTATTTTTAGAAAGGGCTTGGGACTCAAGTTAAGCTCGGTATCACTTTCATCCACTTAAGCAGAGATGGCGAGGAAGAACAAGCAATCCAGACCCTCGAGGATATGTTGAGGGCATGTGTGATGGACTTTATGGGTATTTGGGTGATCATTTTCCCTTCATCGAGTTTGCATACAATAACAACTATCACTCTAGCATCCAGATGGCACCATTCGAGGCTCTTTATGGGCGGAGGTGTAGATCGCCCATCGAATGATTTGAAGTTGGGAAGCCGATATGATAGGGCTTTGAGGATTCATTTCGTAGGAGCCATGGTAAAGTTCGATTGATAAGGGATAGAGGCTGAAGGCCACTCGGAGTCATCGAAATCATATGCGTGTGCGAAGAAGGGATGCAGGTTTGAGGTGAGCCAATTGGGTATTTCTAGGTATCTCCCATGAAGGGATTCATGCATTCGGTAGAAAGGGAAACTCACTCCCCACTATGTTGGTCCCTACCGGATAGTGAAATGGGTTGGTAAGGTGGCATATGTGTTGGAGTTGCCTTCGGGAATTATCTTTCGTACATCAGGTGTTTCATGTATTGCTTTTAAAGAAGTGTTTGGAGTGATCGACCATAATTGTCCCGGCGGACAGCATTGGGGTAAAGACCTTCTTACCTGAGGAAGTTTGCGGTGGGGAAATATTGGGCCAGAACGGAGTTCGGAGGCTAAGGAACAAAGATGTATCTTCGGTTAAAGTATTATGGAGAAATCGGCATGTTGAAGGAGCTACTTGGGAAGCGAAATGGATAGATACACGCATTTGTTCTCTACCGGCTCGATTTCGGCTTGAGGTATCGGTTTTGCACTCGAGTACTCTATTTAGTATTCATGTTTAAATTATGTGCACAAGTTTGTTTTTTGTTATGATTGGTGAATTGAGTTTAGTTGTATATTATGAATTGGAGGTAAACATTGCGTCAATTTTGGTTAAAATGATCGATTTTGTATATGATAAATTTTATGTTTCTATTTATGATTGTTTCAAACATTTGAGGACAAATGTTCCCAAGGGAGATATTGTAATACAGGAACTTTCTAGGAGTAGATCAGGGAAGCTAAAATGCAAAAGCTGCAAAATTTTGGAAAAAGGTTGCGCGATACTAAGTGGCGGCTTCGTAGTATGTAACCCTGAGCGCTGTCACTGCCCGAATAAGAGGATAGGTGCAGTGGCCGGTGTAAACAATGGGCGTCACAACGATCCATTGCAAGGACTAGTGGTAAAAAGGGAGAAGTCAGGCGGTTGGGGATCCCAGCGGGTGGATACCACGACCCATTGTAGGATACAACGAGTCGTGGTGAGATTCGTCGTGAAAAGTTCATAAATTCGGAAGAAGGAAACAACGATTGGTTCAACAACCCATTGGATCCCTAGAACGACTCATCTGTATGTCCGTGGTTTGAATAGAAATTGTTGGGGTAGTGCTTGGCACGGCAGGATACCACTGATGTGGTATCTTTCAGCGACCCGTTGGTTCACCGTTGTTTGGTCCCTTTGACAGTTTTGTGAATTAGTAAGGGAATTTCCGTCATTTCCTATTCCTAAGGCCCTATACTATGTCGTTTAAGCCTCGTTTTGATGGGTTTTGAGAGGGGGAAAACCCCTCACCGAGTTATTCTTCCTATGCATGAAAGTTTGAAGGATTGACTAGGTGATTCAAGGCCAAATTTCAAAGTTTCCATTGGGATCTTACATTGGGAAATTAGGTATTAGAATCCACTAATCTAGGTATGTAAGGTGATCTCGGGCAAAATAGCATGCCCAGCGTGATGCTTTATAACTTAGTTTTTGTCTTTTTATCGACTTAATTATATGCATTCTCATGTATTTTTATGTAAATGTGAATATATATACTAACCAACATGATTAGTTCTTGTTTTTGTAGGTTTTAAAATGATTTTAGGAACTAAATCTATGAGTTGGTGAAGTGGAGGCATGAATCGAAGTAAAACGCAAACATCGGCAAGGAGGATGCGCGGCGGCCCACGCGCGTTGGCAACGTGCCCACGGCGGGCGAGGTTGCACGACCAGCAACGTGTCACGGCCTTGGCCTTGTGCACAACAGCATGACACTTATTTGCCAAATGCGGCTTGAGGAAATTTCATTTGCCGGAGCTGTTTTGATTTTCCGGTGTGCCCTGCAACGTGCCTCAGTGTCACGGAGGCAAATTGGAAGCGATAACCTCCATGGACGGAGCTATTTCATATCGAGCATAATTTTTGTACAATTCTCATTTTACTATAAATAGGCCCCTTAGCTCCTAAAAACATTTTTGTCACGTAATATTTCTAAAAAACTACCAAGGAGCGAGGGAGAAGTGGGAGAACTCACCTAGGGTTCATCAATTTCATCTTCTCAACTGCGATTCTTGTAAGTATGTTACTTTAACAATATTTTATTGTAATTTTACGAACTTGAATTTCTAGAACCCTTCCTCTAGGGTTGAATCCATAAGTTATGATTGTGTTTTCAAGAATTTGTTTTGAAATTAAGTTATTTATTGATAACATTTTTTTTGAAAAAACATGATTAATTAAATTTAATATTTTAATGATTGATCACCATGAAACACACACGTTAAGCTTAGGTAAATGCTTGAGATAGAAAACCTGGAGGCAGAACAAAGAATGTAGGAAGCAAGTTTGTATCTCACGATATACTTCGCGGTTAGGATAAGAAATTATACCTAATTTGCCTTGCTTGGTTGATAAAACGGGATGAGAACATGAATTAACTTAGAAAGAGTCACTCCACCACTCGAAGAATAGTTGTGAAGCTAAGTTAAGTTAAATGATTAGAGTACGAGAGTCCCCTAATCATCTACGTAAACCACATCCACGTAATTGCATTGCCCACGAATTAGCATGTCATCACCCTTTAAAGGATAAGTGTCTTTGTAAGAGGATAAGTGTGGGGTGGGGTGTCCCATGACCCGTGGCCAAAGGTAATGATAAATGTTCGGCCCGAGTCGATAAAGGGCTTGAGTGTGAAAGAAATTTGAGGAAGAGAGGAACAGAATGGAGGTTGTTTCCTCTAAAAATCAAAAGAAAGGAGATGGTTCTCGAAAGGGAACCCGAGTATGAGATGTCTAAAAAGGATAGTCCCACGTAAAGTGCCGCGACGTAAAATAAGGCGCTTCTTGGGGAGGCAACCCAAGGGTAACACGGGTACAATTGTGATTTTTGTTTGTGTTGATTGTGTTATTTTCATCGTGTTTGTGTTTTTGGTGGAAATTTAAGCACGAGATGGATGAGAAGTCTGAGTACCCATGGAGGAGGAAGCTAGCAAGTATGGAAAGAGAAGAAGGGTGAGGGTCAAACACCCACTTGTGAAAAGCTTGAGAGAAAAGCATCTTGTTATTAGCTAGACATAGAGGCTCAGGGAGTATTTCTTACCCTTTTTAATTTTAATTAATTAAATTACTAAAAACATTAAATATGAAATTGTCTTTGTTTGAAAGTTGTGAATTAATCATTTTTGTGTTGTTTTGGTGAATTAGTGCTTGGGAGAAATATATTGGAACAAAATTTTTTTTGAATTAAGCATGATTTCATCACCCGTTGATTTTTTCTCTTGGTTCTTTTCCGCCGGGGGGTCTTTGAACCAGAAGAATAAAAATTTTCTTTGTCTGTATATAATGTTTTTAGTCAAAGTTAGAGACTATTTAGACGATGGATGGATGACAACCGTCTTGAGGAAAAATTAGTCAATAGGTTTTTGGTTTTTTAAACGTAGCTTATTGATGGCTTGATATTCTTGTTATGTGCTATACATGATTGCTAAATACAATGTGGTTAGTTTTGAAGCATGTAAATGTATGCTCAGTTTCTTTAGGTTTCTTAGGCTCTTGGTGGACTCGATGTGATTGAAGCTTAATTAATTCTTGTGATTATTTGGTAAAATCTGCTGAATGTATCTTGAATTGAGCATGTCTTTGTGAGTGTAAGTTTTTGAATATTCCGTGCTATTATGGAATGTCTAGAACTTTTAAATTGTGTATATAAAACGAAATGAAGGATGTGGAGTGTAGGAAATGATTTAGGCATTTCTTTGAATGAGCCAAATATTTAATCCTTGCCTACCTTGAATATTCAATCCTAGTTAGCCCCGTTGAGCCTTAAGACTATTCTTTGATAGCTACAACATAATCTAAATCCTTTTTCTTTCATTAGCTGGCAAGTGATCCAAAACTCTAAGAGCTTAGGGAAAAATCCAGAAAGAGTGAAGGAGTGGCATCAAAAAGAAGGAAAATGGCAGTTGTAAAAGTTAAGGAAAACCTTAGAGGTGCACTTGTTTGTAAATGCACGAGTATTGGTAGAGAGTCATAAATAAATGAATGAAAAAATTGTTTAAGTACTCCGTACTAATAAGCTAAGTGTGCTTAAAGAAATGGGAAAAGAAGAAAACTCAAGGGTGAAAAGAATGATGAGGAAGTAAGAAAAAGAGATGTCTAAGGGAAGTGTGATGTATTAAAAGCGCTTGGGAAGATAGCAGCGCTGGCCGAATAGTACCTGCAGTCCCTTGTAGCTTACATTACAACCCATTAAGTCCTATTTGATCTTACGTTCATACATCCTTAAATAAGTGGAGCAAAACACTAAGGGCAAGCTCATGGTTCACTACATGATGCATGTGAATTCTTTGAGAGAGTGAGCATAATTTTATTCATATACCCATATATGTTGTGATTTGAAAATTTTGTGAGTAAAAATGGGTAACTCTCTTGTATTTGTGAGGGCACATGTTTAATGAGAGATAACATTCATGTCAGTTCTTGATCAGTTGATTTGAATTAGTTTTCCAAGATTGAGAGATGATTCTTGAGGTTAGAAAGTCTTAATATAGTTGTATTTCATTTTGATGATTAAATCGTGCATGGTTTATTTTTAACTTGTTATTTTAAATGAGTATAGTCGTAGCCCAGATTATCTTGTTAAATTAACTATGTGGGAGTCTTCATTTACATGAGATGTAAAAGGGTTGTTCGAGGACTAACAAGGCTTTAAGTGTGGGGTAGGTGATCTCGGGCAAAATAGCATGCCAGAGTGATGCTTTATAACTTAGTTTTGTCTTGTTTATCAACTTAATTATATGCATTCTCATGTATTTTTATGTAAATGTGAATATATATACTAACCAACATGATTAGTTCTTGTTTTTTTAGGTTTTAAAATGATTTTTAGGAATGATTTTTAGGAACTAATCTATGAGTTGGTGAAGTGGAGGCATGGAATCGGAAGTAAAACGCGAACGTCGGCAAGGAGGATGCGCGAAACAGCCCACCTACATATTGGAAACATGCCACGATAGGCAGGCTGCACGACCAGCAACGTGTCACGGCCTCCAGCGCGCTGCACAAGCAGCGTGACACGCTGCCAAATGTGGCAGGAGGCTGTTTGCGGGCTGTTTTGATTTTCTAGTGTGCCTACGCGATGCCTCCGTGTCACGGAGGCAAATTGGCGTGATAAACTCCGTGACACGGAGCTATTTCATGCTAGGTATAATTTTGTACAATTCTCATTTACTATAAATAGGTCCCTTAGCTCCTAAAAACATTTTTGTGACGTAATATTTCTGAAAAACTACCAAGGAGTGAGGGAGAAGTGGGAGAACTCATCTAGGGTTCATCAATTTCATCTTCTCTTCTACCAATTCTTGTAAGTATGTTACTTTAACAATGTTTTCTTGTAATTTTACAAACTCTAGTGGCTAGAACCCTTCCTCTAGGGTTGAAGCCATAAGTTATGATTGTGTTTTTACGAATTTATTTTGGAATTAAGTTATTGATTGTTGTTTTGTCTTGCNATGTTAAGCTTAGGTAAATTCTTGAGAAAGAAAACCTAAGCATGAACAAAAGAATGTAGGAAGCAAGTTTGTATCTCACGATATACTTCGCGGTTAGGATAAGAAATTATACCTTATTTGCCTTGCTTGGTTGATAAAACGGGATGAGAACATGAATTAACTTAGGCAGGTCACTCCACCACTTGAAGAAGTAGTTGTGAAACTAAGTTAAGTTAAATGATTAGAAGTACGTAAACCACATCCACGTAAACCACATCCACGTAATTGAATTACCCACAAATTAGCATATCACATCACCACTAAACGATGTAGTTGTGAGGCTAGTTTGTCGTGTTTAGAGGCTCGAAAGACCATGAACATGCAATTTTAATTATGTGAGACTACAATTGATAGTTTCATACTTAAACCATTGCAAATCGTAGTATCGCATGATTATCCAGCTTTAACTCTAGTTTCTCCTTGAATGAATTCAGAGTATTTCGTTGACCACATCTAGACTTAATTAAATTTCTCGAAAAAGTATATAATCAAGACTTGCGGCATTTAATATCACACTTGAACTTGATAGTTCTCTGAATTGGTCCAGTACATGTGGGTTCGACATCCGGCTCTTAAAAATGGCCACTATATTACTTGTACGATCCGTACACTTGTGGGCCCATCATAAGGCTATGAGTGGGTGTCTCCTTTCACACCCATGCCCAATTTCTATTAAA
Organism: Datura stramonium; assembly: GCA_018107945.1. Lineage (NCBI taxonomy): Eukaryota > Viridiplantae > Streptophyta > Magnoliopsida > Solanales > Solanaceae > Datura > Datura stramonium. The sequence goes on along the minus strand of JACEIK010001549.1, from coordinate 126,050 downwards.
TTATGAGAAATCACCTATGATCAAGTATGAGGTTTTACCCAATTGCATGACTCTTCAATATCTATACATGGGTATGATTAGATTGTATTTATATTGATGGATTATGAAGCTTGGGCAGATTCTAAATTGTTTTCCAAAAATATTGAATCTAAAATGCCCATGGATGAGAAGTTCATAAAAGTAGTGAATGATGATGAATGCATAATGATGTTAAAATTTGATTATGAAAAGCATGTTTCTAAAGCTACCCATGATTATGATGTTGTTTTCAAAATGAAATGAGTAGATCCTAGTATGATAAAGCTTCGGGAAATGCCCACATGTTAATTTAAAGTGATGGTTTTCCCGACATAAGCTTACCACATTGTTTGAAGTGAAGTTTCCCAATTTTTCATAAATTCTAGCTTGTGGTATGTTGAGTTGAATATTTCTACATGTAGCTTACCACATGATTTGGAGTAGATGCTCCCATCTATGATTGAGCTTGTGGTATGTTTCGAGGTAAAGCCTTCCATGTGCATGAATTCATAATTGAGATGTATGTCATTATGAGCTTTGTCCAAAGACAATGTTGAGCTTCATTTTCATATGATGTCGAGTCCATGCATGATTTCATTATGAACTTTATCAATAGACAATGTTGAGCTTCATTTCATATGATGTTGGGCTATGCATGATTTCATCTTGAGCTTCACCAATAGATGATGTTGAGCTTCATCAATAGACGATGTTGATCTTCGTTATATACGATGTAGAGCATTGCATGTTTTTGGGAGAAGAGTCTAGCACCGAGCGGGTTAAGGGTCGATCACTCTATGCCCCAGAACTACGTGCCAACATAGGTTGATACTATTATATTATTGGGACCTCCCTTGTGATCTATCCCCGACCCAATTGGCCCTTTAGCTTGATATCGAAATCATAGTATCGTCCATCACCCTAGCAAGGTTATAGAAGGCTTTACCCATTTGAGTGTGATAGCTGGGACCACGTAAGCTCTATCGTGGTATGTCGGTTAAGTGATGATTCTCCCACTGTCTATATCATTCAGATTTCCATATCCATCACTCATGATGATTACTTTACGTATGCATGTTCTAAGAGTAAGGTTTGACTCATCGTTCAACTTTTCAATATAAATGTTATTTTTCAGATTTTCATCATTCGAATCAGTGATGATGTTATTAAGCTATGCATGGTCATGTTATGATAAAGTTGTGATTTCAAAATTAATTCTTGTAACCATCTACTTATATTTGAAAGCTTATGATATGGTATGAAATGTTTTAAATGATTTACTTTGCTAGAGAGGTTTTACTTACCTTGCATACTCGGTAGATTCGACGTACTGACCACATACTTTTTATGTTGTATCGTTTCATAATATAGGACCGGCTCGCAGCTTCAACCCCAATCTTAATCAGCTTTCCAAAGTCCTTATCAGCTGAAGATTGGTGAGTCCTCATCTTTTAGGGACTAGACTCTCAGTTTTCATTTCATATTTCAGATTCAGTATCGTTGAGTTAGTGGGGGTCTTGTCCCATCAACTCATCCATATTAGAGGCTTTCAAACTTATGTATGTGTAGCTTTGGATATTATTCTGATGTGCTGTTGTGCGAGACTTCCGCTGAGTTATATATTTATAGTTTCTTCATGTTTATTGAATGAGTTAGTTGAATACTTATGCCATGGGTCGACCTGGGGTCTCTCGGGGTCCCTTGTCCCGTGTCTATAATTTGGGCCTCAATTTGGGTCGTGACACTGACTCCGGGCAAGCTATACGCCTTGCATATTCCAATAAAGTTCATTAAGTGCAGGTTGGCATCATCAGCTGTGTGACCACTAAACACCCTCTTCGTTTTCAATAATTGGATCATGGTGCTAGTGATGTCGAATTTTTCCCCAACACGCAATGGTGGTGGTATAATAGCTCTGGTTGACCTGACTTCATCAATGTACTTGTCATCCTCATCGAAGAATTGAGGGGAATATCTTTGGCATCTGTTGTCCTTTTCATGGAGACCAGCGTTGATAACCTCATATCGAGCATCCTCTGCATCCTAAAGTTCAGCTTTTCGAGCTAGCTCGGCTTGCCTAGCTTCTTCACTAATATCGGCATTTCTCTGCTCTTGGTTCTCCATCCTTCAAAGTGTTCTTTCGCATTTGAGATCCACAGGAATCAGGGGGTTTCCACTCTGATGAGTACTGATATCCAAAAACAAAAAGAAAACGTAATTCAGGAAATAACAACCAAAAGTTAAATACAAGCAATTAATCTAATCTTAGCCGTATTCCCCGACAACGACGCCACTTCTTGATAATACTCAAACTCACACTTCTTGGAAAAGTATGAAGTGGACGTTGTCAATAAAAAACCAAACATAGAGGTTGGGGTCGAACACTTAGGAAATAAGGTTGTCATGAACCGAACGTAGACCTAGATCGTAATACGGGACAAAGTTTGCCATGAGAGACTCCAAGTCGAGCCATGGGATGAACATTTATCTATCTCTATATCATTAAAGCGGAATACTAAATGTAACAATATAGAAGAAGCATAAACATAACATAGAATGGTAAGCAGAACATACTAAATACATAAAAGCTGAGTACTACATATAGCCTGAAAGCCTCTATCGTATCAGATGGGTTGATGGGACAACATCCCCAACTAATGCGGTAAAACTGAAAACTGAAAGAAACCTAAACATCTGAAACATTTGGTCCTCGGAGAATGAGAACTCACAAAGAAGCTGGATGCTAAAATATGAGATGAACTACTGACGGTGCTAGATCTGAAGGTCGGAGCCTATATCATAAAACGGTATAGCATAGATTATGCGGTTAGTATGTGGAATGTATCGTGTATGCAAGGTAATTATAACAGACATGTAAAAATACATAAAAACTCATAAATGATCATAAGAGTGAGATACATTCTTGTATCATAAAAATCATAAAATAACATAAGGTTTAAGGTTTTCAAATCATTCATAAACCATTCATTATCATAGTCATAAGAGAAAATCATTAAATCATCACTTGAGACAAATAACATAAACATAAAAATGCATAAAACATGTAGAACAATGGGAGGACTCGTCATAAAGACACCATCATAATAGAGCCTTACATGATGCCCCAACTATCTCACTCAAGTGGGCAGAGTCTCCCCTGGCTTGCCAGGCATGGGACGTGCATTATGTGATATCAAGAAGAAGGGGATCATTAAAATTGTAATATATTATTATAAACCTATGGTAGCACGTAGTTATGAGACACAGGTGTAGTCCTTTGAACGCCGGGTTGTTCGGTGCTAGGCACTGCTCCCAAAAACATGCACATTAGGCTCGTATGTAAATCAATAGCATCATTCATTGAGATTAATGGCCAAATAAATATTATCATCATTGATACCCAATAAATACATGATTAGCCAAGAATCAAGGGCCTTTTAGTCGGCCAACATTATAAATCGATAAATCATGAGATCCATTTCATAAATTGTAAATCATCCTTGAACATGTGGGCATTTCCCAATACCTTACCATGCTTGAATATACTCAATTCATTGGAAAACATGATTATAAACATGGGTAACTTGAAAACATGCTTTTCTAATCAATAATACATCATACATGAACATTCATCATAAACCTTAACTTTCATGAACTTTCCATAAATGGGCATTTTAATTTGTAAAACTTGAAACATGATTTTTAATGAAAAACAACATAAAAATTGCCCATATTTCATAATTCTATAATAGTAAATCAATTAGATCAAGTCCATGTAGAGAGATCAAAATTTCAATGCGTTGGGCAAAAAACCCATAGAATTTAGATAGGAAATTTCATGAATTGAAAGAGATTAGGCATGTGTGTGAAAGGATTCACCCATTCATAACCCTACATACCTAGTTATGGCTGATTCTAACACTTCCTTAAAAGCCCAATGGATAATTTGAAGAATACCTTGAAGAACAAGCTTGATCACCTCCTCAATCCCTTAGCTTTGCATGCATGGAAGTAAATAAGCCTAGGGTGGGTTTTACCCTCAATAAACACTGATTTTTGAGCCTTAAATGACATAGTTTAGGACCCTAGGACTTAGGAATGAAGAAAATTCCCTTAACGAAATCCTTGAAAATTCTGCACTGGGTGAACCAATGGACAGTCCCACGAGTTGTTACATTGTACCACGACTCGTGGTATCGAGCCGTTGGATCCACTGCCTCATTTCATTCTTCCGGATTCCTTCCCATGACTCAACAGGATGGGTTGTTGTTCCAAGTGACGACCCCATTAATTCATCCGTTGTTTGCCCTGTCCTGACCTACACCAATCCTTCCCACGAGTCTCACCACGACTCGTTAATTTTTCCAACGAATCATAGTTTCCTTCCGTTACATTGATTGGAGAATGTTGTTATTCCTTCCCACGACTGGTGACCATGACCCGTTACTCCTCACAATGGGTCGTGGGATGATCCATTACTTCTTCTTAAGCTGAGGACTAGTTCCCACCATGACTTCACACGACGGCTCGTTGTAATGAACAAGTAATTACTTTGCTCGTTACTTCCCACTGTTACCAGGCCAACCTTCCCACAGGTCGTTAGTTGGACCAATGATGTGTTGGGTTGTTCGTTCTGTGGGATTTTTTCCCAATTTCAGCCAACTCCCATTTTTAAATCCCTGGTCTAATCTTATGTACTTTTGTGGTATTACAAAGGTATGATATAGACTAATGCTGGTACTTAAACTTGTTGGTATGTTATCTCCAAATTGAGGGGTTTCAAAGAAAAACAACATTAAAAAAATGATTATAATGGTGGTTGTTATCAAGGTTTAAAAATAACTTGGGTAAGGTTCCCCATGGGTTCATAACTACTTTGGGTATACACAATGTGATCAATCCCATTCTTACTTATAGATCTGATAACTAGGGTTCATTCAAATAACTGGTTCGTCCCTATTGGATGACTATACTCAATCATCGGGTCGAGGTCTCATGGTGATTTCAAACTAACGGTTATCAATTTGTCCCAAATTAACTTCCCACGGCCAGTAGTTCAAGTCATACAATGATTATAAAAATCAAGGCTTTGTTGTAATTCTCATTTCCTAATCTCTACTTCTCTAGGTTCAAGCAAGTAAGAATTCGGAAGTCTAATGTTGTACATCGTTAAGAAATTTTTAAGGATGAAGAGAATACTATACAAGTGTTTAACATTGGTCTTGAATCACTTTTGTCTAACCCTATTTTATTAATCCATCATGATTTCCACAATCCTAGTTGTGGAGGTTTTAGCCTCTCATATTTTTAAGATTATATTTTATATTCATAGACAAACACATAATTAAATACATACAACAATAAATTGGAAGAAAACACACTTTGAATATCAATGAACTATCTCGAGAACAATTAATAAAACAAGTGTTGATCTCAAATTGCTCTTCAAAACATGATAAAATTCAAAAATAATACTTTTACACGTCTCTACTACCTTTTCTCTAGTTTTCTACTAAAATAAAATATAAAAGGTATTTATGAGATATTAGAAATCTTTTCCTAAGCTAACGAATTTTTCATATTTGGCGGCTTGACTCCATGATCCTATGACCTGTAATAGGATTATGGAGTCGTGCACGCCTCTCGTACATCCTTGGCTTGCTATTGATTTGACTAAGTGTTGTCAGCATGCGAGTCGTACCATGGTCTGAGTCGTAAAATCCATCTATGGCTTGGCCTTGAGAACTTTAACATCTTTTGAATTTTTCTAGGAGTGTTGTGGTATGCCTCATACCTTACATCCCTACGAATCATACTTGATTGTTGCATCTAGAGTTATAACAAGTCTTTAAAAATCGCTAAAGCTCCCCAAGACTCATGTTGTAGGTCGTAAGTGGTTGTTATGATCCATGGGTTCCACCGTGCCAAGAGGCACCTTGTGCAATTTTCTCACAAGATCTTTGACTCTAGTTACGGCTCGTACCATCTTGGTACGACTAATCTTGAGTAGTGCTGTCTTTCCTCTTATTCCAGCCTTCTGATTTTTATCACGATTCTCAATACGACTTGCACAATTAAGGTACGGCTCGTACTAAGATTTGTACTTGGTGATTTTCTACAGTTTATGCATCTTTTGTACATTTTTATCCAACACTATTTTTCTAAAAAAAAAAAAAGTAAAATGGCCTCATATCCATATAAACATACCTAAGTCCATACTATTTTCTAAGTTTTAAGCATTAAAAGTGCCGTAAAATCAAAACAAATCAGATAGATTGATTGAGGGAACTAAGCGAAAAGCGTAAAAGTAAGTGTGATATAAAGTAATAAAAGAAGACATTCAAGAAAAAGGAAAGAGTTGAAAAAAAAAGAGAGATGAATAATACACCATACTCACATTATATTTGAATGGAAAAGGGAGGAAAAGCTAAAGGAGAAAAAAGTGTATTGTGAAGCCAAAGTGTGTAGTGCCAAGGAGGTTAGTCACTTATATCCATATCTTCCATACCCAACTGAAGCCTACATTACAAGCCGAAGAAGCCCTATAGTGATCCTAGCCTAACTATACGAAAAACCACGGAAAGAGCAAATAAGGGAAAACCTGGTATCTATGCGGTATTTGAAACTTCATTGTAAGAGTGAGAGTCTACTAGATTGAAGCGAGTTTCATATTTCTATATATACGCGAGTTTTGGGGACTTCATTTCTTTGTGAGGGTACATGAGTAGCCTTATTGTATTCTGACAATTGTTTGTGTAAATAATATTAATGATAGCTGTTTACGCTAATAATTAGATTTATTATTATCTTAATTCACGATGTTATGAGCGTAATTGCATGTATGCATACATTTGAGTTAATGCGAATAAAAAGAGTCAATGTCGATAATGGCACATTGTGCAAATTTTGTTGTGTTGGCTACGGGTCTTGGGTTACTTTCTAGTTAAGCGTCGTTTTATAGTTTAATTTAGTTTGCTGAGGACATGAGAAAAGCGTTGTCTTAAGTTGAGTGTTGATGTGTTGTGGTTTTACAACATTTCAACATTAAGCCGAGAAAATAAGCATGACCTTAGGTGTGTTTATATAGAAATGATGCACTTTTTCTTTGTTTTTCGGGGAAAGAAAGGTATTGGAGTTGGAATGTGCAAGAGAAGTGAAAAGAATGTAGAAAGAACCAAGTACGGACCTCGGTACGAGTCGTACAATCATGGTGAACTTGCACTTTCACGACCGAGTCTATACCGGATGAGGCAAGGAATACTTGGAGTCACAAGTAACTCTAAGTCAACCCATGGTCTATCATAACACGGGTAATACGAGTAAAATCATAATGGGCTTTAAAAATAATAAAAACCATTTATGAAGAAGAACTAAATCATGAGCTTTATACAATGAAAACAAAACTAAAATCTGAATGCAGTAATGTGTCTAAAATCCATCTATCTAATGAGTTTAGGACAAGCTGACTAACTCTAAAGTCACGAAGAAAAATAAGCGAATCCCATAGAAGATGATTCACTACGCTAGCTGATAACTCTTGGAGAAGATGCATTGCGGTGTTGAGGCCGAGAACACTGCGGTTGTATCATAAAATGATACAACATAAAAAACTATGCGTCAGTACTGAATGTCACGGAGTTAGTAGGAGAAAACATAACATGGAGAATAAAATAAATGAACTGTAATGACATGCAATGACAAACTAAAAAGCTGAAGCTTGAATACACTAAAATATCTTGAGATGGTCAAAATGACCCACGTCTAATAGTCAAAGACATCCACCTGAATGCGAGATGCTAATCGAACTACTATCTTGAAGTGATCTAGCCCAGGTAATACGACGTGCAGTGAGCTAGCTAGACTGGCAGCTAGTGGGAGGGACATGTAACCACGTGGCTAGACATGGAGTCCGATTTATACACTCCATCGGGATGACCCAATATACCTTGCCAAATTATAAGGGCATGAACTAGGTGATCACAACCTATGGGGCCATAAGGCCAATAAAATAACGTACAGTAGCGTAGTTCTGGGAATTTCGCCTTCTTGTGGAACCCCAGGTTGCTCGGTGCCCCAAGTCCTACTCCCAGATAGTCCCTAGGCCCGGCTACTAGGTGATTGCTCAAGGTGGGGTCCAAGACTAAGTACGGAATACCTATCTGGAAGTATACCCCGAAAGTCTTATCGGACCCGGATTACATGGCGGTATTCTAAGACTAGTGGAGAATTTGCTTATCACAGGGCATCATAACCATTTAAAAAGAACAAAGAAATTTAGAAGATTGGGGTTCTAAGATTGGCAAAATGCTTATCAAGAAGTGTCATAGCCATATAAGAACCACTAAAATGCGATAACCGAGGTCTAATTTGATAAATGGGTGGCACCAGCGGCACACCCGAGAAATGATTGTAGTAAAAACGGTCAGTTGACATTTTTTGGACAATACGAAGAGGTGTAATAATCGGCTTTAGTGGACTAATATGTATCTAACTAAATAGCTACGGGGAAACTAGTCCAACACGCAAGATTCTAAATTTTACTAAGGCGAGAACTAGGGCTAAATCATTACACTAGATACATGTCACACCCCAAAAAATTACAAGGGTAGGGTTCAGCTGGCTTTTCGATTCATGATTAATTGAAAACGGCTATATGACATCTATAATTGTAACACTTTGGCCATTCAGGGCTACTGTCACAACCAACTTGATGTAAACTAGACCCATAAGGTCTCAACAATACAGGGTAAATAATTGAAATACAATCAAGCATGGTAGTAACTAAAACCAAGCAACAATAAGCCGATGAGGCCTGGCGAATAACAGCATATACACTGCTCAAAGCCTCCTAAAGTAAAGCGAGTGATGGTCGAATAGGGCTCACGACCTACCGCAAATGCATCTCAAAACTCAAGTATATAACAACTAAGCCCTAGCTCCGGAAGAAAGGAGCATACCAACACATCCATAGATCTCCGCGAAGCTGCTCGCAACTAGCGATCCAGACCTTTAAGCGCACTGCGGCCGACGCGAGGTCCACAAATGAAGGGGCGTACGTGCGAATGAAATGTATTGGTATGTAAGGCTGAAACTATAAACATGAGATAACAATCCTGTAATAACTGACTAAGCACATAAACATATAAAGGATAGCTATAACTTGGAACTTTGCAACTGTAATTGATAACAAATCACTATAACATAAAAGCTGAACTTAAGATAATAGAGCAGGGAATAAGGAATTGTAACAACCTAGAATCTGGAAAACAAAATACTGATAATAACTCTATAGCCAAGGATGAAAATGCAATTAAGAAATTCACAAGAAAGAAACTATAACTATAATACCGACCCGGCTAACCAAAATTCATATATAAAATTTGTCCGGCTAATTAGTACCACGAGTCAAAATGAAATTCGTCCAATCGATGTACCATACCGGGATAAAATAAAAATATCTCAATAGTGTACCACACCGAGGTAAAATAAAAATATCTCCGGCCGACGTACCACTTTAGGGTAAATAAAAATATCTCCGGCGGTGTACCACACCGGGGTTAAAATAAAAAAATATCTCCGGCCGTTGTACCACATCGGGTAAAATAAAAATAAATCTCGATCGCAATCATAAATGAGTAGATAGGGGTCATATAACCTGGAATATTATGACACGGAATCTGGAAAATGAAACACGATATGCTCTATAATGGAATGAAAATGCATCTAAGAAATGCAGAAGAAAGAACTATAACTATAATGCTAGTGACCAACCAACCACAAATCCATATATAAAATTCCTCAGCGGTGTATCACACCGGGGTAAATAAAAATATCTCCAGCCGATGTACCACACGGAAGTAAAATAAAAATATCTCCGACCGGTGTACCACAGAGTCAATAAAAATATCTTCGGCAGTGTACCACACCCAGGTAAAAATAAAAATATCTCCGCTTCAGCCAGTGTACCACACCGGGGTAAAAATAAAAATATCTCCAGCCGGTGTACCACACAAGGGTAAAAATAAAAATATCTCTAGCCGATGTACCACACCGGGGTAAAATAAAAATAAATCTCAATCACAATCATAAAAGTGGAGCTCATAGAGCTCATATAGACTATCTGTACACTGAAAACCATGAAATATGTCGACTTAGTAACTATAACATGTGTAGGATCTTACCAAGACGCCAAATACTACACTTATTCCATACACATCTATGTCTTTCATTTAGCATTTAAATATATACATATGCTGTGAATGAATTTTAGGGAAGTTCCTAGGACTTGAATATCATAAAGACTGTGTAGACATATGTTCATGATTTTAAAGATCTCTTAGCAATACTAACACGAGGAGCAGAGAGGAACAACTTAACTTAACATTTTCTATTAATAATCTTAACATTTATTTCATTCTTATACTCGTTTGACTTTCATACTTTAATATCAATAATTGTGAGCATACCTCATTTGTTGCACATCATATCACATCTCAGCGTAACTTATGAATAGGAAGACATAACTCGCATATCTTAAACATGGAGCTCTTTACATAAAAATTCTAGGAAACTATCTAGGGGCTTCCTTAAGCTAAATAAAGACTTATAGTCATGCTTTAGACAACATTGGAAAGGCTCATGTAAAACCTTGCAATATATGAGGAGCCTAGAAAAGCTTAGCGGCATTATAAACAGTTTAGAAACATCCAAGAAAAAAAAATCCTTTGAAACTTGAAAAAGTTAATCCAACTCTTAGAACAAATAATCAAAAATAATTGTTTATAAAGTATGATGAAGAACTTCTCTTTAACTTGAGTCACTATCTCAAAATATTCAATTCTAATCATTTCATAAGAAGTTAACACTTTACTGGCCTTTCATTAGCTTAACACAAATGAACATAAATAACTTTATTTATAACTCTTTTGCTAAAAAACATTTGAACAGTGTAAATCTGGCTAGCCATTTCCCTAACCCACTAACAATCGTAACACTTATCATCTAAGTTAACAACCTTTAACTCTACTTTTTGTATTCATCTTAAATTTTTTTTTCGAATAGGAATTGTCATTCCCTACTTAATTTTTTACTCTCATGTTCACTATTCCATCTATTCTTATACGCAAATACCTTTTTACCTAATTGCCAACCTTATCTCTTAAACTTTGTCTTGCTCATATTTTAACGTCCCTCAAAGGTTCTTGAAATCAACTATGGACAGAGGGCATATAACTCACGTATTACCTTAAAAGGTCTAACATTTACTCTTATCTCTCCTTTGCTACTAGCGCTTCAACTTTTACACTTAGGTAAATTTCCTTGAACATCTACAACTCATGCGACGTGTCTACTTAAAGCCTTAAGAAAATCTCAGGAGGTCTAGATAATTCAAGAGCTCTAATAAACATATAACAAATTTCTAAAGGCAATCCTTGTCGCTTTAGCGCGTAACTTAAACGTAAGCATAAACACACACACATACACACACACACACATATATATATATATTATGCTTTTCGTATAACCTGTTAACATCAAGATATTTTGTATAACCTGTCCATATAGATGGTTCCATTGAAATATCAATAGTTTACCCATTTGAGTTCTATTTTCCAAGTTTAACGTATCAGTTAATTAAGAAACACGTTAATTAGTCACTTAGCTTAAGGGAGAGGAATCGGGGAACCTTCCCATGGACCCAGGTACGTTAAAAAATGCATATAAGAGGGTAGGTAACTATTGTAAGGAAATTTCGTTTCATTACCCTCGTCAGGCTTTATTGAGTTAAAACCGATTTCAAATATTAGGTTCGTCTGCGCTTTGTCATCTTGCCATGTTTACCAATTTCATTGGCAACAATAATGTGAAACAACTATGAAACCACAAATACATAACATAATGTAAAGGACAAGCTCACAGTTCCCATGCCGAGGGGACTTCAGACTCCATTTACAACTATGATCATAATCGAAGGCAATTGCCCTCTTCACTTTAAATTCATGTGTTCCAACTCTCCAGCGAATACACAACTTAATACCAAGTAATTCTAAAAACTGGGAAGAACCATAATATGCTACTATAGAAGCTCAAGTATAGGGGAATGCCAGATTCATCCTCGGCATGAATTCGTTCTTCAAAATCATTAGATAAAGAGAGCCTTACATACCTTTTTTTTCGGCGAGCTTTCTTATGTCGTTTTTTTAATTTCAAAAATAAGAAACTATCCCCTTAAATTATTTGAGTTTATCACAAAGTAACAAGGCTGTTTCAAGCCAATTTATCCATCAAAAATGTTACATCAATAGGTAGTCACAACACAAACAGATAAGGCAACACTTAGCATTTCTTATTTCAACTTGTTTCTACAACATTGAGGGAAAATAGAGGTAGGAAATTACCTCACTTTTCTCAAGAAAAACTCCCACAAATATAGATTATATTCTTAGCTAAACATAGCTGTTCCAACCTTCAATAACGAGCACAACTTCAACAACAATATACCAACAACGGCAGCCCAACATAACCTCCAATTTCTAGCTTTAGCTAGGATTTTTAGGCAAGTTTAGCAATTAAAAACACTTTCCCTTTGCATGAGAATATCATTGGATATAATAGGAGTATTTTCCTCTAAATCACTTCCCAATAGAGAAGTAATATTTCTTCCCAAAACGCAGCAACATAGCAGCACAACAACTACAACAAGTCAACATACATACCATAACTTTCTTCTAGTTTTCCTTCGAAAATTCCATAGACTTATATGAGATTTCAAAAGAGGGAAGTTACTTACTATTTATTATGAACAATTCCTAGTAATATGGAGTATAAAATTAGCATAAAATAGTCCCAAACACGCAGAAACAACCATGCCAAAACGAAGCTACAAGGCAGCAACAACTTCTCTACAACGTTGCCTTCACTTCCATAAACTTTTGCTTGAGATTTGATCGTGTTTTCTTGAGGAATTTCCTCTTGGTTTCTTAGGCTTTGCTACTAGAAAAGAGAGAGGATTTAAGAGGGTAAGAAAGTACCTCAAATCTGGAAAAGTTGAAAAAGATCTCACAACACAAAACATAAAACATAAAGATGTTTGAGCGGTGGCCGTTTTTAGGGCGGTGGCCATGTCACTGCCCAGTAGTGCCACCATAAAATACCTATAACTTCTTACTCCGAAATCCGATTGATGTGCCGTTTGATGTTATAAGAACTAGACTCAAATAACTTTAATTTTTTAGGATTTGGGGCTTCTAGTTCATTATATATTGGGAGATATGGTCGTTTAAAATTGACCCTAGCTTATAAACTTCACATACACTTTGCTTTTCCATTCGTACACATTTCCCATGTCATCTACGAACAATATACAATCCATACTTCCCTTAACATAGAAAAAAAACATAGAATAATCACTTAACAATTTATGGAGTATAACATCCTCCTCCCGTTAGAAACATTCGTCCTCAAATGTCATAACACCTTTAACTCATCCTTTTCTTTTGTCATAAACATACATCCCATATATTCTTAAACATATCCTTTCCAGTCATTACTTCATATCAAACAATATTTATTCAACTCAATCTATTTAATTAACATAAGAAAGACATGCCTTAACACCACATAATCGATGAACTTTTCTAACCATAAGAAAATATATACACTACCATGGCAGATGATTAACTCCAACATCACTTTCCATTTACCACTTAAGATACAAGATCAATGTTAAATCTGAAGTTGCACTTTTACCCTTGCTTTTACGATGGCCCATTATTGACGGTCTTGATAATAGAAACTAAAGCCTGATCTAGGGATAAAGAATGAACTAAATCTCCAGGAGAAACTGAATGTCTAGCCACCTGGGGCCTTGAAACACTACATGGGGCCTTAAATAACCCTGTTGACTTGGTCTCCCCACTTTATTCTACTTCTCTGTCGGTACTCGGGGATGGTGAATCAAATTCCTTTATCTTTTGTGTAAATGCTTGTATCCGAGAAATAGTCAAATCTGTATGGGTAGACATTCCCAAACACTCTCAAACCAGATAGGGTCCCAAACCATTGATATACTCTATCCCTCATATTCCGCACCCTATCTAAAGCATATCGGTCAAAGAATTAAACCTGAGACTATATTTGCGAATATTCATACTGCCCTGCTCTAGGTACAAAAACTGATTAGCTCAAACCCGTCGAAGTTCCCATGGTAAGTATTGATTCGTGAAGCCTAGGGGTTTTAGGCTCAAAACTCCCAAGCACTAGAGCTCTCAAAAGTATTTCACCTGGACCCTGACGGCAATTTCAATTGTTTGAAACTTCACTACTCTGGTTAACATTTCAAATGCTTTCTCAAAATCTCATCCCTTTGATATACCGGAAGGTGTTGGAGGATCAATAACTCTACCTTCTCCTAGCTCTACTGAAACTAGGACAACATGAGGGGCTGAATCCCTTCCCAAGGTAGCTTTGAATGGAACAAGAGGAATTGTAACACGGGAAGTAAAACAAAACTCACTTCGAGCATATAATCTATTTCTCGGATCGACATGAGGGAGACTGTGACCCTTTCAAGCATCAGTGCCGATAAATCTCGTAGCCATCTGCCTTCCTCTAGGTGAATTCTAAAACATGAGCATGATTTAGATTTCAAACACCTCTTACATCTTTGCTCTATAGAACGATCTATTAATGAACAAAGTGAAACAATTCCTAAATGCCCTGTAGCCTCCTAATTATAAGTATGGTGCACAACATACCCATAAGCAAGATTCTACTAGACACAGCTTGTGGACTTCCTAGGACACGAATTTGAGCTGATACCAGGTCTGTCATGCCCCAAAAATGGGGTAGGGCGCAACTGACACTCGATTCATGATTAATCGAGAAAGCCGGCTATATAACATTTGTAACTGTAACACTTAGGCCATCCAGGCCACCTGTCACAATAAACTGGAGTATAAACTGGACTTATATGGTCTCAACAATACAGGGTAAACAATTGAAGTGCAACCAACGCAATGAGTATGCTAAACTAAGGAACAATAAGCCGATGAGGCCACAAACTGAATAACACTATAAACACTAAGTCCACAAAGCCTCTAAAGAGTAAACTATTTGATGGTCGGAATAGGGATCCAACCTACCCATAACTGCATCTCAAACTCAAGCATATATAACTAAGCCCTAGCTCCAGGAAGAAAGGAGCATACCAACACATCCATAGATCTCACGAACTGCTACTGCAACTTGCAATCTCGACCTCTACCTGCACCCGCGGCACGAACGCAGGTCCCCAAGAGAAGGGACGCCAGTATGAAATGTACTGATATGTAAGGATAAAACCGTAAACATAAGAAAACAATCCTATAATAACTGACTCAGCACATAAAAATATAAAGGATAGATATAATCTAGAACTTTGAAACCTCTAATTGATAAAAACTCACTATAACATAACTGAACTCAAGATAACTGAACCAGGAATAAGGAATAGTAACAACCTGGAATCATGGAAAACGAAACCTGATAATAACTCTATAATGAGATGAAAATGCATCTGAATGCAGAAGAAAGAACTATAACTGTAATGTCAGTGACCAACCAACCACAAATCCATATATAAAATTCGTCTAGCCAGAGCATCACACAGAGGTAAAATAAAAATATCTCCAGCTGATATACCACACGGAGTAAAATAAAAATATCTCCAGCCAGTGTACCACACCGGGGTAAATAAAAATATCTCTAGCCAGTGTACCACACCGGGGTAAAAATAAAAATATCTTCAACCGGTGTACCATAGAAGGGTAAAAATAAAAATATCTCTAGCTGATGTACCACACCGGGGTAAAATAAAAATAAATATCAATCGCAATCATAAAAATGGAGCTTATAGCGCTCATATAGACTATCCGTACACTGAAAACCATGAAATATGTCGACTCAGTAACTATAACATGTGTAGGATCTTCCCACGACACCAAATACTACACTTATGCCATACACATATATGTCTTTCATTTAGCAATTAAATATATACATATATTGTGAATGAATTTTAGGGAGGTTTCTAGAACTGGAATATCATAAAGACTGTGTAGACATATGTTCATGATTTTAAACAACATCTCTTAGCAATACTAACACGAGGAGCAGAGAGGAATAGCTTAACTTAACATTTTCTATTAACAGTCTTAACATTTATTTCATGCTTACACTCGTTTGACTTTCATACTTTAATATCAAGAATTGTGAGCATAGCTCATTCTTTGCACATTATATCATATCTCGACGTAACTTATGAATAGGAAGACATAACTCGCGTATCTCAAACTTGGAGCTCTTTACATAAAAACGCTAGGCAAATGTCTAGGGGCTGCCTTAAGATAAATAAAGACTTATTGTCATGCTTTAGACAATATAGGAAATGCTCGCGTGAAAATTGCAATATATGAGGAGCTTAGAAAAGCTTAGCGTCATTATAAACAGTTTTGAAACATCCAAGATAAAAAATCCTTTGATTTAATCCAACTCTTAAAATAAATAATCAAAGAGAATTGCTTAAAAAGTACGATGAAGAACTTCTCTTTAACTTGAGTCACTATCTCAAAATATTCAATTCTAATAATTTCTTAAGAAGTTAACACTTTACTGGCTTTTCATTAGCTTAACACAACTGAACATTAACAACTTTATTTATAACTCATTTGTTAAAAGACTTTAGAACAGAGTAAATCTTCTTAGACATTTCCCTAATCCACTAAGAATTGTAACACTTATCATTTAAGTTAACAACCTTTAACTCTACTTTTCGTATTCTTCTTAAATTCTTTTCCAAACAGGATTCGTCATTCCCTACTTAATTATTTACTCTCGTGTTCACTATTCTAGAAATTCTTATACACACATACCTTTTTACATAATTGCCAACCGTATCTCTTAAACTTTGTCTTGCTCATATTTTAACGTCTCTCAAAGGTTCTTTAAATCAACTACGGACAAAGGGCATATAACTCACATATTATCATAAAAGGTCTAACATTTACTCTTATCTCTCCATTGCTACTAGCGCCTCAACTTTTACACTTAGGTTAATTTCCTTACACATCTACAACTTTCAAAGAACATGCGACGTATCTACTTAGAGCCTTAAGCAATTCTCAGGAGGTCTAGATAACTCAAGAGCTCTAATAAACATATAGCGACTTTCTAAAGGCAATCCTTGTCGCTTTAGTGCGTAACTTAAATGTAAGCACAAACACACACACACACACATATTATGATTTTCATATAACTTGTTAACATCAAGATATTGTGTATTACCTTCCCATAAAGATGGTTCCATAGAAATATGAATAGTTTACCCATTTGGGTATTATTTTCCAAGTTTAACGTATCGGTTAATTAAGAAACACATTAATTAGTCGCTTAGCTTAAGGAAGGGGATCGGGGTACCTTCTCATGTCCCTAGGTACCTTATAACATGCATACAAGAGGGTAGGTAACTATTTTAAGGAAATTCCATTTCATTACCCTCGTTAGCCCTTATTGAGTCAACCGATTTATAATATTAGGTTCGTTCGCACGTCATCATCTTTCCATGTTTACCAATTTCCTTAGCAACCATAATGTGAAACAACTTTGAAACCACAAATACATAACATAATGTAAAGGACCAGTTCACAGTTCCCACGCCGAGGGGACTTTAGACTCAATTTACAACTATGACAATAATCAAAGGCAATTGCCCTCTTCACTTTGCATTCATGTGTTCCAACTCTCTCCCGAATACACAACTTAATACCAAGTAATTCTAACTACTTGGAAGAACCATAATATGTTACTATAGAATCTCAAGTACAGGGGAGTGCCGGATTCATCCTTGGCATGAATTCGTGCTTCAAAATCGAGAGACAAAGAGCGCCTTACATACCTTTTTTTTGGAGAGCTTTATTATGTCATTTCTTTCATTCAACAATAAGAACCTATCCCCTTAAATTACTTGAGTTTATCACCAAGTGAAAAGGCTTTTTTAAGCCAATTTATCCATCCAAAATGTTTCATCAATAGGCAGTCACAACACAAACAAATAAGGCAAAACTTAGCATTTCTTATTTCAACTTGTTTCTATAAATTTGAGGGAAAATAGAGGTAGAAAATTACCTCACTTTTCTCATGTAAAACTCCCACAAACATAGAGTTTATTATTAGCAAAACACTGCTTTTTCAACCTTCAAAAACAAGCAGAACTTCAACAACAACATACCAACAATGGCAGCCCAACATAACCTCAAACTTCTAGCTTTAGCTAGGATTTTTAGGCAAGTTTAGCAATTAAAAACACTTTCCCTTTGCATGAGAATATCATTGGATATAATAGGAGTATTTTCCTCCAAATCACTTCCCAATAGAGAAGTAATATTTCTTCCCAAAACGCAGCAACATAGCAGCACAACAACTACAACAAGTCAACATACATACCATAACTTTCTTC
>JACEIK010001549.1:60548-79402 GCA_018107945.1 Datura stramonium | reverse complement strand
GTAAATCACCAATATCAACTCAATTTAATCATACCCATGAGTAGAAATGTGAGAATCATGCAGTTGAATGAAAACTCATACTTGATCATCACAAACCAATCACAAATTGATAGGGAATGAGCATGGGTGTGGAAGGGAGCACCCACTCATAGCCTTACCTACATGGGATTGAAGAATCCTAACTCTTCCTATTTGCCCAGCTGAGATTCCAATTGAAAACCCTGGGAATTCACCTTGATTCTTCTCCTCAAACCCCAAACCTTGTATGCATGAATGTAATGGCCTAAGATGGGTTTTTCTCTGCTAAAAACCCTCTATTACGAGCTTGAAACGATGTAGTTTAGGCCCTTAGAACTTAGGAATTACAAAAAATTCCTTACTGAAATCGATGAAAATAACTGTCTGAGGGTCCTAACGGATGACCTGACGACTCATCACCTAGGAATACGATCCGTTCATTCACCTGTAAAGTACACTGTCCCATCATTCATGAAAATTCATTTTGCTCAATCACGACCCTCCTAACGAGTCGTTAGGACTGGTGATGACTCGTTAGATACCATCCGTCAAATACACCGGATAAGCTCTACCATTTCCTCTAGAACCACCCCACGTCTATCATGACGACTCGTGGTGGCTGACCATGAGTCGTTACATCACCTATGGGGGCCTCGAGTCCATCATCATCTTAGGCCTTCTCCACGAGTCACTTGATGACTCGTTAGGCTTCCTCACGAGTCGTCCAGTGACTCGTTCTACAACTGCTGCAACATTTTCCAGTTTTTCTCCTAATTCACATCCGGGTCCGATTCTTGAATTCTCTGGGTATAACAATATCTCCCCCATGGGAACATTCGTCCTCGAATGTTAGAAACAAGTAGGAAACAGAAACAAGCAATTATCATACTCCAATACTAATTATTTTAACCAAAATTTCACGGAATGACTACCTCTGAAAAGAACCACAGAGCTGAACTAAATTCAGGCATCACATACATTTACCATAACATAATTCAAACTTGCGCACATGAACTGACATGGAAACTGATTAGACAATTAGGGCAAGAACTGATACCTCAAGTTGGAACTGAGCTGGTAGAGAACAAATGTGGGTATTTAGCCATCATGTCTGCTTCGGCCTCCCATGTAGCTCCTTCAACATGCTGATTCCTCCATAAAACCTTAACTGAACCTACCTCTTTGTTCCTCAGCCTTCAAACTTGTCGATCCAAAATTTCAACTGGAATTTCTTCATAACTGAGACTGTATTGCACACCAACATTGTCTATCGGAACTACCAAGGCTAGATCACCCAAGCACTTCTTCAAAAGCGATACATGGAACATGGGATGAACTAAAGCCAATTCTGAAGGCAAATCCAACTCATACGCCACCTTCCCAACTCTTTTTACAACCCGGTAGGGACCAACATAACGGGACTTAGTTTACCTTTATTTCCAAACCGCACGACTCCCTTCATGGGAGATACCTTTAGAAACACCAAGTCGTCTACATCAAACTCCAATTCTCTTCTTCTCACATCAGCATATGATTTCTGACGACTCTGAGCGGTTTTCAACTGGTCCCTTATAAATTATATTGGGCCCACATCTTGCCTAGTTTTAACATCAACTTCCAAGGATGATTCCGACCCGTTATGCACAACAACACCGCCAAATCAATCTAACTCCCAGCCTTGCAAGCCGGTGGACATCTTTCACCAACTCCTTCTTCCCTTCATCCACATGGGACACACTCTCCATTGAGATCCTACTAAGCGCATATGCAACCACATTATCCTTGGTTGGGTGGTAAAGGACACTCATGTCATAATCTTTAAGCAACTCCAACCAACTCCTTTGTCGTAGATTTAGATCTTCCTGTGTGAACACATATTGCAAGATCTTGTGGTCGGTAAATATATCCACGTGGACCCATACAAGTAATGCTGCCATATCTTCAATGGGAACACCACCGAGGCAAAAGCAAGATCGTGGGTCGATTAATTCTTTTCATGCACCTTTAGCTGTTGAGAGGCATAAGCTATCACCCTCCCATGCTGCATCAACACACACCCAAGTCCAACTCTGGAAGAATCAAAATACACCACGAAACCATCATTACCCTCGGGTAGGGTAAATACTGGTGCCGACGTAAGTCGAGCCTTCAACTCTTTGAAGCTTTTCTCACAATCCTCCGACCACTAAAACTTCACCTTCTTCTGAGTCAACTCAGTTAAAGTTGCTGCAATGGATGAGAAACCCTCCACAAACCTCCAATAGTAGCCAGCCAAGCCCAAGAAACTTCGAATATCCGAAGGATTCACCGGTCTAGGCCAATTCTTCACCGCCTCAATTTTCTGCGAGTCTACATTTATGCCTTCGCTAGACACTACATGGCTCAAGAATGCCACAGAGTCCAACAAAAACTCACACTTGCTAAACTTTGCATACAATTGGCGGTCCTTGAGGGTATGGAGCACTTCTCTCAAGTGAGTGGCATGCTCCTCCTTGCTACGAGAGTATATAAAGATGTCATAAATGAACACGATCACGAACATGTCCAAATATAGCTTGAACACTCTGTTCATTAGGTCCATAAAAGCTGCAAGAACATTCGTTAGTCCAAAAGACATAACTACAAACTCGTAATGACCATACCGTGTCCTGAATGTCGTCTTTGCAGTATCACTCTCCCGAACTCTGAGCTGATGATACCCAGATCTGAGATCTATCTTCGAGAAACACTTAGCACGCTGAAGCTGATCGAACAAATCATCGATCCTGGTTAATGGATACTTGTTCTTGACAGTGACTTTTTTCAACTGTCAATAATCAATGCTCATACGAAGGGAACCATCTTTCTTCTGAACAAATAGTACTAGTGCGCCTCATGGAGATTGGCTCGGTCTAATGAAACCCTTATCTAGCAAATCCTTTAACTGATCCTTCAACTCTTTTAGCTCATCTTGAGCCATCCTATAGGGAGGAATAGATATAGGCTACTTGTCGGGAAGAAGGTCAATACCGATATCAATCTCCCGCTCGGGAGGAATACCTGGCAAATCATCAGGAAAGACCTCTGGATATTCACGTACTACCAGAACTGACTGGATAGTCGTGGTTTTAGACTAAACATCCTTGGCACTAACCAAATGATACATGCAACCCTTGGAAATCATCTTCTTGGCCTTGAGGTAGGAAACGAAGCGACCTACAGGTACAACTGAACTACCTTCCATTCTAAGACTGGCTCACTTGGGAATATGAACTCTACTGACCGGGTCCTGCAATTAATGGAAGCATACAACCAATCCATGCCGAGAATAATATCAAAATTGATCATGGCTAACTCTACCAGATCTGCTAAGGTGACCTTATGGAGAACCAAGACCGGGTAATTTCTATGCACCCGTCTAGCTATAACTAAGTCACCTACTAGAGTAGAAATCAAGAAGGATTCTGACAAGACATCGGGACTGACTCCAAAGCTACTGGCTACATAAGCTGTTACAAAGGACAAGGTGGCCCTGGATCTAACAATGCATAAACATCAACATGGAAGACTCGTAACATACCAGTATCCACGTCCGAGGAGACCTCCTTCTCCTGACAGGATGCTAGGGCATAGAATTTGTTCTGGCGTTGACCGCCAACTGCACTGGTAGATGCCCCCTGATGTGCTAAGTGAGAAGGTGGGGCTGCTGAGTAAGAAGCTGGGCCACGACCCCCAACCTGATCCTGTCTCGCTACTGGACAATCTCTAAGCATGTGTCCAGGTTGCCCGAACTCGAAACACGCACCCGAACCTGCCAGTCACTGGCCTGTATGCCCTCGACCACATCTGCGACAAGCATGAAAACCTGAATCTACGGGCCTGCTGCTCTGACCCTTCTATCCTGATGCTCGTCCTCTTTGATCATGCTTAGGCTAAGATGGCACACTCAAGGCTGATGAAGCTAGGGCGGATGATCTCTGGTGGGTGTGCTAACGGTGCCCACCGCCGGACCTCTGCTAGGAGAATCTGTGGTCCTCAGTCCTGGCCCTCTTGGCCTCTCTCTCTCTCTCGAATGTGCCACCTCCATCTTTTAGGCGTACGACAAAATCCGAGGTAAGTCCATATCCTGATGGAGCATAGAAATCCTGCATTCCATATCCAAGTAACTTGCTATCCCATGCACAAACCTGCTCACTCGCGCCCTCTGATTAGCCACTAACTCAGGAGCATACTTCGATAGGCGGGTGAACTCGAGGGAATACTCTAGTACTATCATCCTTCCTTGCTTTAGATTTACGAACTCAGATACCTTCAGCTCCCTCATCTTCCGAGGGAAGAACTAATCAAGGAATGCAACATGGAACTCTTCCCAAGTGACTTGACTTGCTCCGGCGACCCTGCTATCCTTCCAATGACAAAACTAGATATGTGCAACCCCCTTCAACTGATAGGAGACAAACTCTACGCACTCTACACTAATCACCCCCATAACCTGGGTGATCTTGATAACCTCATCCACGAACTCATGTGGGTCCTCATCTACCTTGGACATAAGAAACTCCTAGGGTTTCATCCTTAAGAAGTCCCTGACTCGAGCCGCCGTTGCACTGCCATTCTGCGGAACATGTGTAACATCCTACTGATTGACCTGAGCGGTCAAGGCCTGCGCAAGCATTTGGATAGCGGCCCGGAACTCGGCGTGGGCGGCTAGCTCTGGTGCCTGAAGCTCTTGAACCGGTAGGACCTGCTGATGCCCATGACCCATGCCATCCTCATGGCCTTCACCGTCTCCATTCCTCCTTTTGTTCATCCTTTGAGAAGCCATGATTCTGAAATCGCGAATAACATTAATTAGAGGGATAGAAAGACTTTCCATCGCTAGACATTGATCATAAAAGATTGGAACATTTCCTAGAACGTTTTGTAGCCTCTTCATCATAAGTGTGGCGCGCTTCACACTCATGAAAAAGACTCTACTTAACGTGGATTTCAGAATCCATAGGACACTTCAAACCTATGGATCTGATACAAAGTTTGTTACGACCCGAGAGGAGACCTTGATCGTAGACATGGGACAACGGACCCCGACAATCCCCAAGTCAACCCATGGAATAAGCATTCACTAACTCATTCAATAAACAGGATGGAAGCATAATTATAAACTCAATGGAAGTCTAACTTAACATAACAACAGAATGAACATTCGAAGCTGAAAACATGTCTAAGTTTGATAAGCCCGGATGAGTTGATGGGACATCACCCCCAACTAGCTCAGAAATATTGAAACTGAAATTACGTTCAAGATAATTGAACATATTACAATATCTCCCCCTTGGGAACATTCGTCCTCAAATGTTTAAAATCATATTGAAAAGAATAGAAACGCAATCATCACATTCAAATACTGATCATATAAGCTAAAAATGCCGGAACGACTGCCTCCGAACTAAACTACATGACTGAACTGAATTTTTGAACCACACATACATCCATTTACATGAAAGAAACTGGGATACATGAGCTAAACATGAAACTGAATAGAGTACTAAGGAGGAAATTGATACCTCAAGCTGAAACTAAGCCGGAAGGGAATAGAAGTGGGTATTTAGCCATCATATCTTCTTTTGTTTCCCGCGTAGCTCCCTCAATATGTTGATTCCTCAACAAAACCTTGATTGAAGTTACATATTTATTTCTTAGCTTGCGAATCTGATGATCCAATATCTCCACTAAAACCTCTTCATGACTAAGGTTGTCCTTTACACGACACTTTCCACCAGAACAACTAGAGCTGGATCACCCAAACACTTCTTTTAAGAGTGATACATGAAAAAAAATGGATGGACTGAAGCTAATTCTGAGGGAAACTCCAGCTCATATGCTACCTTGCCCACCCATTTCACAATCCGATATGGGCCAACATAACAGGGATTGAGTTTCCCTTTCTTTCCAAATCTCATCATTCCCTTCATTGGAGATACCTTCAAAAATACACAATCATCAACTTTAAACTCAAGCTCCCTCCTCCTCACATCCGCATAGCAATTTTGAAGACTCTATGCTATTTTTAACCTGTCCCTTATAAGATGAACTTTCTCCATAGCATCATGGACTGATTCTGGTCCTATCATTGCAACATCACACACTTCAAACCAACCAATAGGCGACCTACATCTCCGCCCATAGAGAGCCTTAAACGGAGCCGTCTGAATGCTGGAATGATAGGTGTTGTTATACGCAAACTCAATGAGAGGAAACTGATCATCCCAACTACTCTTGAAGTCAAGAACACACGCTCTCAGCATGTCCTCGAGAGTCTGAATAGTAAATTTTACCTGAACATCATTTTGCGGGTGAAACGTTGTGCTAAGCTTAACTTGTGTACCAAGTCCCTTTTGAAAGGATCTCCAAGACTGGGAGGTAAACTGGGTACCTCTATCAGATATGATGGACGAGGGCACTCCATGCAGCCGAACTAGCTGTTGAATGTACAATTTAGCATAATCCTCCACTGAATCGATAGTATTGGCCGGTAGAAAATGAGCTGCTTTAGTCATCCTGTCCATGACCATCCAAATAGAGTCATACTATTGATGAGGGCAAGGCAACCCAGTGATGAAGGCCAAATTGATCTCCTCCCACTTCCAAGTAGGGATATTGATCCCTTGAAGCACACCTCCCAGTCTTTGATGCTTAACCTTCACTTGTTGACAATTCGAACACTTAGCCACCAACTCTGCTATGTCCCTTTTCATGCCATTCCACCAATACACTTCTTGTAGGTCATGGTACATCTTAGTGGCACCTGGATGTGAGGAATACCTGGAACCATGAGACTCATGCAACATCTGATCTCTCAAATCATCAACATTCGGAACACACAAATGACCCTAATATTAAAGCACACCATCTCCTTCTTTGGAGAAGACCTCTACCTTCTGATTCTCAACAGCTTCCTTTAACTTTACACAAATAGGGTCCTCATCTTTTCTAGCTTTCACATTAGTCACCAAGGATGCTTCTGATTCGATCTGAACAATAACACCACCATCAGTCGAATTGACCAAACGAACTTCCAACCATGCAAGCCGATGCACATCGTTCACTAGTTCCTTTCTCCCCTCATCTACATAGGACACACTCTCCATAGAAAACCTACTAAGAGCATCTGCTACCACATTAGCCTTGCCCGGATGGTAAAGGAAACTCATGTAATAATCTTTGAGTAACTCCAACCACCTCCTTTGGTGTGAATTTAGATCCTTCTAGGTAAACACTTATTGTAGGTTTTTTTAGTCCATAAACACATCTACATGGACCCCATACAAATAGTGTCTCCAAATATTCAAGGCAAATACTATTGCTGCCAATTCGAGATGATGAGCCGAGTAATTCTTTTCATGAACCTTCAGCTGCCTGAACGCATATGCTATAACCTTACCATGCTGCATCAATACACAAACAAGGCCGATACTTGAAGCATCACAATATACCACAAACCCATCGGTACCCTCGAGTAGGGTTAACATAGGTGTTGATGTGAGTCGAGTCTTCAACTCTTGAAAGCTCTTCTCACAAGCCTCTGAAAAATGAAACTTTACTGTCTTTTGGTCAATTTGGTCAACCGGTTGCAATGAATGAAAACCCCTCAACAAATCTCTTATAATACCAAGCTAAACCCAAGAAACTCTTGATATACGAAGGATTCACCAGTCTCGAACAATTCTTCACCGCTTCTATCTTTTGAGAGCCTACCTGTACACCCACAACTTCACACCACATGACCTAAAAACGCCACTGAGTTCAACCAAACTCACATTAACAGAATTTAGCATATAGCTGACGATCCTTCAAAGTCTGTAGTGATAACATCCAAAATACACTCCTCTTATAAAAAAGAGAGTAAACGTTTGTTGTATCAAAGAAAATATCCCGACGAATGTCGGGGTCGAATCCCACAGAGAATTGAGTTGATAATTCAAAAGTTATAAACTAATTCAAACTAGAACGCATAATTGTTCAACATTTGAAAAGTAAAATTGGGGGAAAAAGGGAAATAACTGTCTAATTCTAAACTAAGACTAATTGGGGGAAATTCTAATTGAAGCAATTACAAGTGATATGGCTAGGGGCAATCTATAGGTAAGATCAAAACTATATAGGAAATTTCCTTAATGACTTAGACTCAAAATTATCATAGATAGCAGTGGATAATTCACATTCTCCTGTTTTTCAACCATAAGAATGTTTATGCCTTGGGGTCTTCAAATCCCAAAGCCAATTCGAGTTATCAACCATACAAGCTTGAGGAAGGACTAGCTATTTCTAGCCTTGACCTTTAATGGAGTGAAAATGTGGGTTTTAAATATCTCTAGCTTAATCCCACACACTAACACTCCAATTCCTCACTAATATCTTCTCACCTAATTCTCACCTTTCTCTTTCAAGAAAAAGTAAGAAAAGTAAAGAACAATTCATGTTTGCAAACCATCAATTTTGGCAATTTTAACTTGGGAGAAGATAATAGATCTAAAATTTCAATAAGAATCCAAGAACAATTTTTCAAAACCCAATCAAATTAATAAACCTACCATGAATATACCTCTAGTTAGCAAATTAATCAAGAATATTTAAAGATAGAAAGAAGATAACAAGAGGATTCTCCTTACATTCATCACATTAGCTTCACAAATTTGATTCACAAGCTCTTAGAACAATGGTGGAATTCCCCCAAAATGGGTTTAAAAAAGAAGAAGAAATGTCCTATCTAGCTCTACAATTCTATGGTGAAAGGATTCTACCATAATTTCTATGAAGAAAATGAAGTCTAGATCAATGAATTGTTCAATCAATAGTTAGTGTACAATGAAAGCTCACTAAAATATTTATACCTTCTTGTGTACAACTTTATCCAATGCCTTTAATGATTATATATTCTTTGGAGACCTTTTTGAACCCTTTTACCCTTCATTAGAAGGCCTCTCCGGTGAGGAACCGGCGTTTCACCGGTGGCTATCCGCGGAGCACCAAACTTTACCCGGTTAAAAATAGTGTCCTGGCAGGGGGAACCGGTGGTTCAATGGGCGTTTAGCCGATGCCGTTCCATGAAGGGACGGTGTCTTAGCCGGTCTGGACAATATATTCAGCGTTTCGCCCGTGTTTCACCCTTCCAAATCCACATTTAGCCGATTTAAAGCATCTTTTTGCACCACTTCTTGATCTCAAATCTTCCATTATATTTGGCTGCTCTCCTTTATATGCTAACTCATCAAATTCCATCTCAAACTTCATGTGTTTTGCTCAATTTCATGCTTTCTCCACTCACGTGAAGTACCTATAAAGAATCCATGAGAAAGGGAATAAAAGCTACATAAACGACTCTAAAACTAGGCAAAAACTCATGCTTAGGAGCCTAATGAATTGGTAAATTTCCAACTCATCAAACCTCAAACTTGCACCATTTCTTGTCCTCAAGTATGCAATTCTTTACCATTGAGAAAATAAACAACATGATATATATGAGTTCTTTTGCATCAAGCACCAATCAAGACATTCTTGCACAAAAGGACATTGCTAAAGCTTATAGCACTACGGTAGCTACGCACAAAATCATTAAGCCTCAAGAAAACCCAAACATTATACACCAAATCATGAAAAGAGAATGAATCAAACCATGTTGTACAAGCTTCAATAGGTGACCACAATCATTAAACATATCTTGCATGCATTCCTTCCATTCAAACAAGGGGCATAGTTCATCAAAACAAATTCAAAGAGCATCTCAATTCATTGACAATTTACATACAAAGTTTGCCTTAAAATTTGCTACACGCTTGCCTAATTCATACATCTCTTTTGAAAACAATTCTAAGCATGTTTCCCAAGGAAGTGATGCCACTCACAAGAAGAGAGAATCCCAAGCATTTTTAGCGTTTCACACATACAGATTATAAGATAAGACAAATGCGCTCACTCTCATAAAGAAATTTAAGTGCATACAAATAGAACCATAGGCTTTCCCTTCAAGCATATCACCACTAATGTAGTGTTGCTACACTCAAAATCAATCAGGACTTGTGGGTTATAATGAAGGCTAGGACAAATATTTAGCTCTAGTGACTAGAGCCTCCCAAATGCCTTTTGTGAACATTTTTAACCTCCCATCAACTCTTTTGAATCACTCCACCTTATTTCTCCTAGTTCATCATCTTTGTCTTACATTTCTCAAAGGCTCTCCTTATAACTTCATTGGATATCACAATTAGCCTCATCTGAGCAAGAGGTAACACCAATTCACAATTATTTTTCTCTTTTGAAGAACCAAGATTTCTCAACCTATCATTTTATGCATTTTGATCACAATGTGATGCTACCTCAAATTGAATCTCTCACGTCTCCCCTTTTCTTGCAAACCCTCAAACTTAGACTTTTGCCTCATTTCAGACTTATTTCCTTATCTCTCCCCATTTATTGGGCTTGAAGCCCAATTATTTTATTCTTTCATCACTAGCAATTAGGGAGGACAGGTGCCAAAGAGAGGGATTAAAAAGGGTCATTAGGCTTGTAATGTGGTTTTCAAGAAGAAGGTTCAACGGGCTCAACATTGGCTAACGACGGAAGATGTTCAAGGAGGTCATTTTGGGTGAAGTGACATTCAAAAGAGAGCTGAAGATCATGTTTTTAGTACATCTCCATCTAATATTTCGCCTTGAAGAACATTTAGCCCAAGTTCTAGACAATCATGCATGCATAAGAATTAGGCTAAAAATCCTCACCAAACAAGGCATCATAATCCAAGAAATTCACACACTTACTTCATCACATTAAGATAATGTCTTTTGACAAGCTAGTTACGAATCAAAAAGCCAAGCAACGAATGTATAATTCATGACAAGAGAGTGCTCATTCTCACATTTAAATGCCATCCTTTTCTTTTCAGAAGCTCATGCATAATTCCAACCAAGAAATATTGGTGGTACCTCATCAAGCAAGTGCACAAACAACTCAACAAGAATCTAGACTTGATATTTTTCCTTAAGAAAGTTGCCTCTCAATGTATCATTGAAAAATGTCAATCCGTTTCGACAACAAAAGAAAAGACAAAGAAATCACTCCTTGGGAAAGAATTGTAGAATAAAGAAAACCCTTGGAGTTTATTCAAATACTACTATCTAAAAAGGCGATACAAACTCGCAAGTAATGACGATTTGCCCTTAAGAATGACATAACCCAATAAATCACAAGGCTGTATCATATATCACTTAACAAGTGGGTTACTCATACTTCACCCCTAACACAAATAAAGAATTGTCCTTGATTCATATGGTTAAACAAAGAAAGGACGGAATAGGTAAAAGAACTCCCTGGGCCTTCTGCTTATGACCTGTGTTTGACCTGCTTGTCGCGCCTCTAGACTACCATTTTGCAGATCTAGCACCGGTTGCCCAATTTAGCTCCTTCCACTTTTATCACCTTCCACACCTGTTTCCCCAACACAATCAAAGACAACACAAACGTAAAGTAGAACAAAATAAAAGAAAATGTACAAACAAAAATAAAAAGCACTTGAGTTGCCTCCCATGAGGCGCCTTGGTTAACGTCGCGGCTCTTCAACTTCAACTTAACCACTGTACTCTCCACTTTGATCTTTTGAATCGCACCCCTAGTTTCTTGGCCATTCTTTTATTCCACTTGAGGGGTGGTGGTTTAAGCATCAAGGGACCAAACAATGGATGTTGCATCTTATGTCCTTGGCCCTTAAAGGAGGGATGCACTTTGGCCTTGTTGGCATGGCATACTCTAAGATGAAGCCACCTTGATCTTCCTCCTCAATTCCCTTAATTGACTTGGTCTCCTCAGTTTTCACTTTTTCAACCAAGGTCAATGTTGAAAAATGAAAAGAGGGCAGTTTAAGTCACTCCCCTTTAAAGTATGCGTCTTTTTTGACATCCTCCTATTCAAGTGCACTAGAGTCCTTGAGCATGATTTTTTGGATGCCACTTGGGGGCTCTAGTGTCACTTCTTCAACTTCGGCATCTTATATTTTTGCAATGTTGGTTGGTTGGAATATCTCTATGATTTCTTGAAAGTTCATCTCGATTCCTTCTTCATCATCACTTTGAGCTTCCTCCCATGAGTCAAGTTGAGCTATGTCCCATTGTTTACTTCTTCTTGTTATTCTCCTCAATGTCTTCTCTACTTATTCTTTTAGAGTTTTACGTCTTTCATCTTGAGGAGTTGATGATTCCATGGGCATGGAGGGGTTGACCTTCTTTTCCGCATTAGACTCCTTCTCCAAAAAGTCTTGGAGCATGGATTCCATGCGCCCACATGTATTTCTCCTTCCCTCAATTTGCATGGCTTCATTCCTATCAAGCTTAGGAGCAAAACTTCTATCATAGCCACTATAATGTGAAATGACTCCATTTGGGCATCCATCCCAATGTATCCTATGACTACAACATAATGTGCCTCTATACCCATCATAGGAAGGAGAAGGTCCACTCATCTACCTTCTAAGGGGAATATTTGCAATCTTGCCAATATTGTGGTCCTCCACAATAGGGACATGGGTCATCATAATAAGAGTTGCCACCATCAATCCTCCATTCATTCCACAATGCCATCATTCAACTACAAACAAACAAAAATAGAAACAAAAGTAAAAGAAAAACAAAATGTAAAACAAAAATACAAAACTAGTTCGAATCAATAAATAACTAATGGCTTATCACAACTCAATTCCCCAGCAACGGTCCTATTTTTGATAACTTCCAAACTTCACTCCTCTTTTACGAAATAGAGTAAATGGTCGTTGTATCAAAAAAAATATCCCGATGAATGTTGGGGTCGAATCCCACATAGAATTGAGTTGATAATTAATGAGTTATATACTAATTCAATCTAGAATGCGTAATTGTTCAACATTTGAAAAGTAAAATTGGGGAAATTAAAGGGAAATAACTATCTAATTCTAAACTAAGACTAATTGGGGAGAATTCCAATTGAAGCAATCACAAGTGATATGGCTAGGGGCATTCTATAGGTGAGATGACAACTAAATTGGGAATTTATTTAATACCTTAGTCTCAAAATTATCATAGAAAGCAGTGGATAATTCACATTCTCTTGTTTTTCAACGATAAGAATGTTTATGCCTTGGGTTCTTTCAAATCCTAAAGCCAATTCGTGTTATCAATCACACAAGCTTGAGGAAGGACTAGCTATTTCTAGCGTTGAACTTTAATGGAGTGAAATGCGGGTTTTAACTATATCTAGCATAATCCCACACACTAACACTCCAATTCCTCACTAATATCTTCTTACCCAATTCTCACCTTTCTCTTTCAAGCAAAAGAAAAAAAAGTAAAGCACAATTCATGTTTGCAAACCATCAATTTTGGCAATTTTAACTTGGGAGAAGATAATAGACCTACAATTTCAATAAGAATCCAAGAACAATTTATCAAAACCCCATCAAATTAATAAACCTACCATGAATATACCTCTAGCTAGCAAATTAGTCAAGCATATTTAAAGATAGATAGAAGATACCAAGAGGATTCTCCTCACATTCATCACATTAGCTTCACAAATTTTCTTCAAAAGTTCTTAGAACAATGGTGGAATTCCCCCAAAATGGGTTAAAGAAAAAAGAAGAAGAAAAGTCCTATCTAACTCTACAATTCTATGGTGAAAGGATTCTACCAAAAATTCTATGAAGAAGATGAATTCTAGATCAATGAATTGTTCAATCAGTAGTTGATGTACAACGAAAGCTCCCTAAAATATATGTACTTTCTTTTGTTCATCAAATTCATAAAAGCAGCAGGAGCATTCATTAGTCCAATAGATATAACTACGAACTCGTAATGACCATACCGAGTCCTGAAGGCTGTCTTCAGGATGTCACTCTCCTAAACCTTGAGCTGATGGTATCCAGAGCTGAGATCTATCTTTGAAAAGCACTTAGCACCCTGAAGCTGGTCAAACAAATCATTAATCTTGGGGAAAGTATACCTGTTCTTGATGGTGACCTTGCTCAAGCTGATAGCACATGCGAATAGAACTATCCTTCTTGCGGACAAAGAGAACAGGTGAACCCCATGGGGATTTGCTAGGTCTGATGAATCCCGTTTGTAAAAGGTCTTTCAACTGTTCCTTGAACTCCTTTAAGTCAACTGGGGTGATTCTATAAGGAGGAATAGATACAGGTTGCATATCAGGAAGGAGGTCAATACTGAAATCAATTTCCCGCTCGAGAGGGATTTTCGGTAGATCATCTAGGAAGACTTCTAGAAACTCACATACTTCTGGAACTAAATGGACAGTCGGGGTCTCATACATAGCATCCTTAACCCTAACTAGATGGTACACTCAACCCTTGGAGATCATCTTTCTTGCCTTAAGGTAAGGAATGAAATGACCTACAGGCGCAACTAAACTACCCTCCACTCTAAGACTGGCTCACTTAGAAATATGAACTCTACTGCACAAGTTCTACAATTCACTGAGGCATAGCATTAAACAGCCAATCCATGTTAAGGATAACATCAAAATCGGTCATGGATAACTCTACTAAATCTGTTGAGGTGATTTTTAGAAGAACTGTGATCGAGAAATTTCTATACACCCATCTAGCTATAACTGAATCACCAACTGGAGTAGAGTCTGAGAAGAGTTCTGATAATATTTTGGGACTGACTCCGAAACTACTAGCAACATAGGGTTTAATAAAAGATAAAGTAGCCCCTGGATCTAACAAAGCATATACATCAAGATGGAATACTAGTAACATACCAGTGACTACGTCTAGTGAGACCTCCTTCTCCTAGCGGGATACTAGGGCATAAAATCTGTTTTGGCACTGTCCGCACCTATACTAGTAGATGCCCCCTGCTGAGCTGGGTGTGCTGGTGGAGCTTCTAAACTAAAAGCTAGGCATCGACCCCTATCATGGACATGTGTAGCTTCTGGGAAATCTCTAAGCATATATTCGAACTTCCCACACCCAAAACAAGAACCAGTTCCCGCCAAACACTGACGCATGTGTCTCCGGCCACATCTGCTACACTCTGGAGGACTAGTCTCTGCGGGTTTGCTACTCTGACCTCTCAAGCCTAATGCTCGTCCCCTCTGATCACGCCTGGACCTGGATGGCACACTCATAGCTGAGGGTGCTGGGGCTGAAGATCATTGGTGGGACTGTTGACGGTACCCACTAGGTCGCTGCTGGGAGAATTCAAAGCTATTGGTCCTGGCCCTCTTGGCCTCCCTCTCCCGCTCACTTATCTGTACAGTATCTATCTGCTAGCCGTACAGGACTATCGGAGCAAAGTTAGTATCCTGAAGAAGCATTGTGGTCCAGCAATCCCTGACCAAGTAGTCTGTTATCCTGTATATGAACCTACTCACACGGGCTCTCTGATCCACCACCATCTTAGGTGCGTACTTGTATAGATGAGTGAAATCCAAGGCGTACTCCTGAACTATCATATTTCCTTTCTTTAGATTCACAAAATCAGCCACTTTGATCTCCCTCATCTCCTGAGGGAAGAACCGATCCAAAAAAGCGGCATGGAACTTATCTCAATTGATAGGGCCTGCTCCAATTACCCTACTATCCTTCCATTTCTTGAACCTAATGTGTGTGACCCCCTTCAACTGCTACAAGGTTAAATCAGAGCACTCCTGCCAAGTTACCCCCATAATCTGGGTGATCTTCAAAACCTCCTCAATGAACTCGTGTGGATCCTCATCCACCTTCGATCCAAGGAACTCGGGAGGTTTCATCCTTAGAAATTACCTAACTCTTGCCAACGCTGCATTCTCGTTCTAAGGGCCATGCGCTACCGCCTACTGATTGACCTAGGTAGTCAAAGCCTGGGCTAACATCTGAATGGCTGCCCTAAACTCTTCGTGGGCAACTGGCTGGGGTATATGCTCCTTGTGGGCTGGTGGAGCCTGCTGGTGCCTGCCTCCATTGCCATTTTCATGGCCATTCCTATTTTCTTTTCTCCTTCCATTAACTCTGCAAGGAGGCATGAGTCTGTAAACGTGCATAGCAAGATTTAGAAGGATAGAGAGAAATATTATCGCACGACTTAGATCATGAAAGAAGGGAATATTTCCTAAACATCTCGTAGCCTATACGTCATAAGTGTGGCGCACTTCACACCCATGAAAAAGACTCTACTTAACGCGACTTTCGAACACCCTAGGACACTTCAAAACCTAATGATTTTACACCAAGTTTGTCACAACATGAACATAGGCCCGAATCGAGACATGGGACAAGGAACCTCGAGAGGCTCTTGTCTCCAAGTTGTTTGCCTTGATTCGAGGGCTGAAGCAGCGTGTTTCTCGAATGAAGGATGATGTGGACCTCCTCGTGATGTATTTGATCTCCGAGAAAGTCCCATGGCATGAACATAAAATCTAACTCAATCATATATAAGTGAAAGATCATCATAAACAAAATATTGAAAGTCTGAACAAAACATAACATCTGATTACATACGTCAATATAAAGATGAATACAAACTATGTTCGAAAAAGCCTCTAAGACTGATGAGTTGATGGGACAAGACCCCAACTAACTCATTATAGTATGAAAACTGAAGGGATGAAATACAACTATTAAGAAGATCCCTCACAAGATGAGGACTCACCAACTGAGACTGAGGAATGCTAACTCTGGGAATCTAGCTGGCGGTGGGACTAAGTCTGGATATCGAAGCATGTATCATGAAATGATACAACATAGAGTATGCGTCAGTACGTGGAATGCACTGAGTATCCAAAGTAAGTATAACCAATAAGTATTGTAAAATCATTAAACATGCATAGTATAAAACATAATCAAGATAAGATTATGAGAGTAGGGTTGCATGCTATTTTCTTTAATCATGATCCGAACATAACTAAACATCATAACTGAATTGAATGACCCAAAGCTGAAAACCAATAATCATAAGTAAAACTGAACATTGGTAAAACCTGTTGAAAACATAATGTCATGATTGATGTACATGCATACTAAAATCATTAGAAACAATGGGAGACTCATCATATAACCGACATTACCATGTTAGAGCTTACGTGGTCCCAACTATCACACTCAAGTGGGTAGAGCTGTCCAAAGCCTTACCAAGGATAAGGGCGCTACGATGATATCAGTATCAAGCTCAAGGCCCCTTGCGGTAGGGGAAGCTAAAAAGGAGGTCCCAAATAATCTGATCATACCTACGTTGGCGCATAGTTCTGAGTCATAGGGTTGACTGACCCTTAGCCTACTCGATGTTAGACACTACTCCCAAAATCATGCATATGCTCTCCATCATTTTTTCAACGAAGCTGGCCATCGTCTAGTGATGAAGCTGAATAATAACATACATGCATACATCTGAAATCATCATATGAGAAGCCTTGGCTCAAACCATAACACAAGCAGAAAATAATGAGAGTCTTGATTCCAAAACTATGTGCTAAGCTAGTTCATGAAATCATAAGACATACTTGATCATATGGGCTTGCCCATTACTTATCATTCTTGAAATTAACTTGATTCACTTGGAAACATGAACATAAACATGGGTATTTCGAAATCATAATTTCTTCATAAACATCTCATCATACTTGAACACTTATATCATAGATCTCAACTTTCATGAACATTCATGGATGGGCATCATAGCTTAGAAAACTTGAAAACATAATTTATAATTTAAAACATAATAAAAATTTGTCCATTAATCATAATTCATCATTTAAAACATGTTTAGATCATACCCATCATAGAAACTTAAGAATTCATGCATTGGGTAAAAACCCCATGGAATCATCAAACCATCATGAATTGAGATGGAATTGGGCATGGGTGAAGACCCATTCATAGCCTTACATACATGAAGAGATTTAATTTTTACCACTTCCTTGATTTTCCAAAGAGAAATGAGGAATAACCTTGAAGAACGAGGCTTGATCACCTCTCAAACTTCTAAACTTGCATGCATCAGTTAGGATAGGCTTAGAATGACTTAACCCTTCTTAAAACACTCTATTCTGAGATTAAAATGATATAATTTAGGCCTTAGAAACATAGAAATTACAAAAAAGTCCTTTTTAAACTCAGAAGGAAAAACAACTGCTAGTCCCAACGAGGGATTGGACGAGTCCTCATCGCCCTGGGCACGACTCGTGGTCTGCATTTTTTACTAGCACTGCCAAAATTCTTCTAAGAGTCACAACGAGGGACACCATGACTCATGGTGTACCCAACGAGTCATGGAGACCAATCCATTAGGTACACTGCCCAAATTTTCCAACTTTTGTCCAACCCTTGTCCATGGCTCACATGATGACTCGTGATGTTGACCACGACACGTGGTCACACCCATGGTCACTTAAATTCCCAAATTTTCATCCAAGTTCAAGAATCTCCCAATGAGTCACTTAATGACTCATAGTGTTCATGACGGGTCACTGGACGACTTGTCCTACGACCTTGTGCAGAAATTCCTGTTTTATCTGTTTCAACTCCCGGGTCTGTTCTTAGGGCTTTCGGGATATTACACATGTTACACCCCATAAATTCTTGACACGTAGATGGCCTACTCGCATGTTGGTTAAGAGCTTTAGAATGCCATACATGCTAGAAAAAGGCCCGGGAAAAGATCAGACAAGCGCCAAGTCGGCGCGTCGCAAGGCAAAATACGACTTATAAATCGCATTCCAGGAATGCGACTTATAAATCGCATTCCAGGAATGCGACTTATAAATTGCATTCCATGAGTGCGACTTATAGGTCCCAATTATATATAAGCCTCCAACTTCGGTTTTTCCTTCATTTCACTTAT
>JACEIK010001549.1:0-51807 GCA_018107945.1 Datura stramonium | reverse complement strand
CATTATATTGAGTTAGAGATAACTAGACAGCATGGTGGCCTTGTCAGCCCGCATAGGTTCCCCTTTATGATTATGTCTCTGGTTAGCTGAAGTTATAGTATAGGTGGCTATAGGCCCAGTTAGCCGGAGGCTGTATTTACAGCCGTTATATAGCCCGTTTATTCCATGAATCTGAGATAGAGCCAGCCAGACACCAGATGTTCTTAGGCACAGTAGTGTAGCAGTCCAGGTCCTAATAGGGCACCAAGTGCCAGTCATACCCCCCAAGGCAGGGCGTGACAACACATAAGCCAATTGTGCAAGGAATGGTAAATGCTCCAAGATCTTCATGTTTTGGGAAAGGTTGCTGGACCTCAGAACACTACAATGATTGGTCCCATCCCTTGTGCCCATATCCACCACCTTCTTTTTCTTCAAGAGTTCCTTCATAAACTTCGCGTATCCCAACATTTGAAGTAAGGCATCGACAAGTGGTATATTGATGGATAATTTGCAGAACATCTCTATGAACTTGAGAAATTGATTATCCTTTTTCTTAGCCAGCCACTGTGGATATGGAGGTGGAACTCTTGTTCCTTGATCTTTTCCATTGGGGACCTTCTTTCCCTCATTCACTTGCACATTGTTTGAGGGATTCAAATCAACATCTCCCTCATCCTTCCCTTTTTCCCCATCACCAGCACTTGGTGTTTTTGGCTCCTCTTCTAACTCATCATTAGCACTTTTCCTTGGGACAACAACACATTTGGGTTTTACTCCCACATCATTCAATATCTTGCAACTCCTAGTCATGATTTCCATGCAATGGCCATCTTTCTTTGGATTGGGAACATTGTCACTAGGGAGTGTACCTTTCCTGTGAGGGTTCATTTGTAAAGAAAAATGGTTCATTTGGGCTTCAAGGTTCTTGATCAATGCCGAGTGGGAACTTACTATTTGGCGAGGTTAGAAACCTCCCCTTTTAGTTCCTTAGTCCCACTGTCGTTGGTTTATACCTTCTTCAACACCTGAGACAACATGTCTTCAATCTTCTAGCTGCCTACATCACTCAGTCCGGGCTGCCCTTGAGATGCTTCTGCTTTTGGAGGAGGCACACAAGGGTTAGCACTGCGGTGATATTTCTCTCCTTTGCGATTTTGATCTCTAGTCCCTCATCGATCCTTTCTCTTCCCCCATCCTTGATTATCATGATTTCTCCATTCTTGATTCTCATTCCTTGGCGCCAGGGGCCTTAACTAGAACCTTGATACCAAGGGCAAGAACCCCCTACTTGGCTTGCCATGTATTGATACTCCTCCTCATATCTTGGTGGTTAAATCTCATTATAAAATTGAGTATGGCTTTGGGAACCTACAACATTCAGACTCTTTGCACTAGCTCTCATCACATGTTTTATCATCAACTCTAGTTGGGTCATAATTTTAGAAAGAGTTTCATCTCTAGCCTCATCCCTTTTTCTCATCTCATCATTCATAAGGTTGGGAGAAACACCACTAAAAGATATCTCCCTTTATCTAGTATATCCATGATAGGTCCCCCAACCAAATTATTTCCCACACTTATTTATAGAATCTAATGAATTATAGAAGCTATGAAGTAGAACACCATCAGGCAACCCATGGTTTGGGCAAATGATAATTTTTTTCTTAAACAGTAACCATGCTTCATAGAGTTATTGTCCATCAAGTTGTCGGATGTTGGTAATGTCATCCCTCAACTGTAGCATCCTCAAGGGAGGGAAAAACCTTCCCAATAACGATTCTGAGATGTAATAAACCTTGGAGGCAACTCCTCCAACCAAACGGTCTTCCCCTGTTAATGAAAATGGGAAGAGCCTCAATCTTATCAACTCTTGTCTTATATTTGCAATGTTGAAGGGTTGGAAAATCTCAAGAAAATTTCGAAGATGCCTATATGCGTCCTCACTCGGCATTCCTCCGAAGAGCCCCTTTATTTGGAGTAAGTGCAACATTATACACATGAAATATTGCATTCTATACCATAGGAGGTAGGCGAATGCCACCCGCTACATTTGGCATCACGGGATCATCATCATCATGATCCATATGCCCATCCACCGAACCTTCTCCTTCTTGTGAGTGTTGATCATATCAAGATCAACCTAGAGGGCATAAATTACAAGAGTAAAGTTAAACCAACCAAGATGCAACAATTCCATTCAAAATAACAAACAACTAAAGGCTACAAAACTATATTCCTCGGCAATGACGCCATTTTTGGTGATGTATAAATTCACTCCTCTTAACGAAAGAGTTTAAATGGTCATTGGCAAAACAAATATACCCGACGAATGTCTGGGTCAAATCCCACATAGAATAGTAGTTGATCACGCAAGAGTTGTTTATCAAACTGAAGTAACTTGCATCAATGTCTCAAAAATAATAAAGTAAAAATAGGGGAAATCACAACTTCTTAATTGAACTACAAATTCGCACACGAAAATAGGGACAAAGCGTAGAAAATACCAAAGGAGAGAAAACTTGGGGTGTGATATTATCAGGGCATTATCGAATTGTATTACTGAAAACTCCTAGCATTTCTCAATAGTATAATTAGTTATGGACAAAGTAGCCATATTACATTTTTCAACCAATTAGGTGCCTTATACCTTTGGTTTTCTCAAACCCCAGAGTCCTTTTCACAACAACCACATCAACTTGGGTAAGAATCAACTAAATCTAGCTTTTATTCTCAATGGGTGTGTGACAATGGGTTTTGGCTATCTATAGCCCAACCCCACATGATAAACACCAAATTACCACTAATGTTTCAACACCCATACTCTAAATCCCTTTTTTAACAAAACTAGAGTAAGTAAATACAACCCACATTTGTAACTATGAGTATTCAAATTAAAACTCAGATAAAACACTAGAATTATACCAATTGAGTAAATCTAAGATCAATTAAATAATACCTAATTAAAATCAACCTCAATCATTTACACACCCCTTGCAAGAAATTTAGCTACTCACATAAGTGGAAGAAGAAAATGCATTAAGTAATAATTCAATATCCATTCAACAAAATGAGTAAGAAAAATTCAAGAGGAAGGTTCTGTTCTCCAATGGACTTTTCTATCTTTTCAAAGAAAAAGATGAAGATTTCTCTCTCTACAATTCAATTCTCCAACTTCTCTCTACTTTCTATTCAATATTCAATACAATGGAATAATGATGTAGAATAGAAGGTTCAATTCTCCTTTTAAAAATGTACAAAAGTAGGGTACAAAATACTCCTCTTTTTCTGAACCAGACATTTTTCCCCTTTTCTGATAGACCTCACTTGCTAGTCACTGACAATTCACTTGTGATGATCTGTGGTCCGCCGGTCTGTCGCATCTGGTGGCTAGTGAGTTCTGGATCAACTCGGCGTTGGCACCGGTGGTTCGCCGATGCATATCCATTGTCTTTCGGTAGCCATTTTTCTTTATCACAGTAGGTATTTTCAATTAGACAGCGTTTCACCGATGTTCTTCGGTGGAGCGCCAGTCCTCATCTCAATTTTCATGCTTTCTCTACTCAAGTTAAATACCTACAAATATTAAGGAGAAAGAGCATAAAATCCACCTAAATGAGTTGAAAATTAAAAAATAACTCTTGTTTAAGAGCCTAATGAGTTGGTAAATTACCAACTCATCACTATGCTCTAGTGAAGCCATTCTAGCCTTCAGTCGATCCAGTCTGGCATAAGCAAGATGTTGTGACCTAACCATTGTATCTCTTAAAGGCTTCATATCCTTTTCAACGTTTGGTTGACAAGCACTGGCAACCCATTCAACAAACTATTCACTTTCTTATCTTTCCTTTCAGCCTTTCTGATTACATTTTAAAAATTCTCCCGTGAGAGGAAGAACATCCCAATCGGTGCTCCTGATCTTGCTATGGCCCGATGAGGCTAAGTCAATGTTGGGCGGCGGTGCTACAGTGATGAAGCATCTTCTTAAGGATCTGACTTAGCTAGAGTGACTTTAGGGACATTTGACTTTGGGGGTATATTTACACCTGTGGTGTCTAGTTTGGCTATCCTGAAGGGCACCTTAGTGTGAATATACTCTGGTACTAGCTATGCACCAATAATCATTATGAACTCAAGGTGGCATTGCATAATCAGACTCATTTCATCTCCCATCTTGATGATTTCCACCATGTACTTTACTTGGACATAGTGATCCTCCCACAAAAGTGCAGGTACCTCTACCTGATTACATAGGGCAGTGATCAAACATGGACATAAGAGGGAGGTAGCAGTCTAGAAGGCTCTATCCTTGATGTAAATTACCAATAGATGGCCTATGTCAACATGCATATTTGATATCACTGCGTCCATTACTATTAATCAGTATATGGTGAGGGTGTTGTTGCTCTTGTTGGGGCAGATGTGACATATGAGAACACTCCACCAAAATTTGGCCTGGAGTGTGAGGTCACTCTTAAAGATCGAAATTGATGTCATTATCAGCCAGATAGGGGTTGATCGGGAAATTATGAGTTCCAAGCAAGGTCTCTGAGTTTCTTTGCAA
This sequence comes from Datura stramonium, assembly GCA_018107945.1. Classification (NCBI taxonomy): domain Eukaryota; kingdom Viridiplantae; phylum Streptophyta; class Magnoliopsida; order Solanales; family Solanaceae; genus Datura; species Datura stramonium. Next base: position 47,264 of record JACEIK010001549.1, on the reverse strand, counting down.
TAATGCTTCCTATCATAGGCGGAAGAATCAGAAAAAGGATATACATCTCCCATGTAGTATTAATTGATGGCCTCGGCACTAATCTTAATTAAAACTCCTTTAACCGTGATGAGGTCTAGAAAGTCCTGTTGCATCTTTAGCCCCTTTTTGTAACACTCCAAATGTTCCTTACACCAAACCCAGACTTGGAATGAAAGACCAGAAAAGAAATAATAAAATTTTACCTTAGAACGACTCAACCAACGAGTCATTGTCAGTAACAATGACACATTGCCTGAGTCATTGTCAGCCCTACAGTTGTCATTCCTTAGACTAACGGGTGGTACAATCCCATTGTTAGAACTAACGAGTCATTGTTGAGTCCACTCATTTCAATACCAAAAACATGACAAATCTATCTTTCAAACAGCTAGCCAGATGACGAGTCATTGTTTAATATAACGACTCATCCTAGGTAGCCGTTAGAGGTAACCCAGAAAATGCTAGACTTTCTCTAGTGACAATGGATGGAAACAATGACCCGTCGTTTTAGCTATGTGGTCATTTTGTCCGTCCATTGGGAGAAGTTCAAAAGTTGTTTGAAATTCTTCCCATGACTGCGACAGGATACAATGATCCATTGTTACTTCCAACTAGTTGTCCTGTCCGTCCATTGGTCAGAGTCCAAAAACTGACTTCCAAGGCCCAGAACCAACGACTGGTTCCAATGGGCCTTGGTCACAACAAACGACTCATTATGAGGCTCATTGGTAGTCAGATTTTGAAACTGCTACCCTAGGGTATTTTCGTAAAATCCTAAGCTCCTAACTCGTTAACTGCATCGTATTGGGGTCTATTTAGAGGAGATTTAGTTGATATTCTCCTATCATTGTCTTGCAGACATACAGGAACAGTATGTAGAGTTCGGAGTTTTCCTCTCAAGCCAAACCTAAGGCATCCATCTCTTCTCAAAATTTCCAAGCTAATTCTCCAGGATTCTTCTTCAAGTATGTGGGACTTCAACAAGGGTTCCCTTTCCGCCTTGTGTTCCAAATTATTTTTAAAAAAAATTATAATTTCCATCCCTATAGAAGATTAGAAGCTAGCGTTTTTCAATCAGGTAAAGAATTCCTTAGTCTTGATAATGCTTTAAGCTTTCATGACAATTTCTAGTTGAAATCCACAAATTGATGTCATTCACACAGTGTGATTTCCTAGCCCTAATCTTTAGTATGATTTTTGAATAAAAATTGCATGATTTATAATTTACCGATGCTTTGATGGAAAGTCAATGATTTTAATATGTTCAATCCTAGCAGTACTGTCAGTACTCAGTATATTTTGTAAAATCAGTTTATCAGCATGTTCGTTGTTCTTCAGAATGTCATGACACTTTCAGATAAAGTAGTTTTGAAAAGTCTTTTAACACAGTTTCTTTGAAGTCCTTAGATGTCATGACTCAGGCTGATATCCCAGATCGAGACACGGAACCTAGAACCACGAATGGCTCCAAGTCGATCCATAGCATGAATATAGTAGCTAAAGAGCATAAATTAATAAAAGCAATTAAATTAAACATGAATAACTGGAAGTCTACTCACATAATAATCATAACTGAGTCAACATTGACAAGCGGAGATTCTACATACTGTTTGAACATCCTCTAACATAATTGATGAGATGATGGGACAACCTTCCCAACTTGCTCGACAAAAGTCTGCAATAGAAATAACAAAAGAAAAAACTAAACTGAATGTCCTCATAGGATGAAGACTCACCAACATTGGTTAAACTGAACTGATAGAAGCAGGACTAATAGCGTGATTGAGTCTGATCTCTTGGACATATATCATGAAACAGTACGACATATAGTATATGATCAGTACTTTGAATGTATTGAGTATGCAAGGTAAGTAAAAGAGGACTGGTAAAATATATAAGAGTTAATAAGCGTAGGACATTTCAAACATGGAGTGATAATCATAACATAAACATGAGGGCTCAAGGCTTTCAAAACTATTCATAAACTAGTCATAATCATAATCATAAGAGAAACCTTATAAGACATAACTTGAGCCAAAGTATCATAGACGTGACAATGCATAAATCATGAGGAATAATGGGAGGACTCATCTTAGCCAACACCATAATGATAAAGCTTACACGATTCCCCAACTATCTTGCTCAAGTGGGCAGAGCCGTCTCAAGTTTTCTAGGAAAGGGATGTGAATAGTGGATATCACTATTAGGGATCCACATAGAGTCTATGAATATATATCTATATTGGTGCGTAGTTCTGAGACCATGGAGTTTATCTGAATGGCGGGCCTACTTGGTACTCGACATTGCTCCAAAAACATGCACATGAGGACTCATATAATAATCGTGAAATCACACATGAAGTTCATGGATAGATAAATCACAACATACTTGATCATACTTGAAATAAATGATCAGCCATGAAATAGAGCCCATGAGTTTACCAAAATCATAAACTCATATATCATGAAGAATATACATGCTTGAGAAACTCACCATACTTGAAATTCATAAATTTGTGAAGAGTACTTGTAGAAAATCATATCATAAATCATAAATCATAAATTAGGGCTTACGAGAATCACAATCATAATAGAATCATAAATTGACTTTTCATTAAATTTGCATAATTGGGCATAATTTTCTAAAATTGAAATCATGAATTAATAATCACTATAGGTATAAAATATGCCCATCAATCTTTAAAAAATTTCTTTGAAACGATAGTGGAATTGACCCATAAATAAATCATTGAGGCTTTCATGAAATTGGGATAAAACCCTATAGGATCACGAACTTGAATTAAAACTTGAATTCATGAACTTGCGGAGAATTTCGGGCATGATAGTGAAAGGAAACTCTCATTCATGGCCCTACATACCTGGGTAAACTGATTCTTAACTTGACTTTGAAAGACCAAGAGATTTGGAGGAGAATTGGAGGAATTCTAGGCTTGATCTTCAATGGAACCTTGCATGCATGAAAATTGAATGAAATAGAATAGGTTAAGCTCCTTAATACACTTATTTCCATGCTTGAAACAACGTATTTTAGGACTCAGGAGCTTAGGATTTATGAAAATACCCTTAATGAAAATTCTGAAAAACAGGCACTACTAGTCGCCAAGACTCTCACCATGAGTCATTCCATGAAGTGATGACTCGTGGTCACCTCCCATGGTAACCACTGGTCATAAGAATGATTCCTGAGTATCACATCACGGATGCTTACTACAAGTTGTTACCTATCATCACGGGTCATAACACCTGTCGTTGTCATTGAGCCTCAATTTTTACCTTCTTTGGATTTTTCCACGGGTTACAAACCATCACTTGTGACAACCCATCTATACACAAAACCTCCAAACCACAACCCATATCATAACTCGTTTACCAAAATGAGTTGTACCAGGATCCCTCATTTCCTACCTTGGCATTCCTTATGCCTCACCACGACTCCTGACCACGAGTCGTACCCACGCACCAAAGCTTGTGGTGTGACTCATGGTCTAAGCATCCAACTTCAGCCTCTCACTATGATTCCTCCCATAATCTGTTATTTCTCACCATGACTCATACCATGAGTCATTCTGAGGCAAAAACACACATATTTTTACTGAACTTATTTCCATTTCTATAATCTAGTCTTAGGAACTTTTGGTGTAATACAATATCTCCTCCTTGGGAACATTCGTCCTCGAGTATAGACTAAACATACTGAAAATCTAGGAAGGGAACTAAAATCTCAAATAATGAACATCTAGAGCTGAAAACTGACAGAGTGACTGATTCTGAACTTGCATACATGACTGAACTAAATTCATGAATCACAGATACATGCGCTGACATAAAGGAAACTGAGAGCATGAACTAGACATGAAACTGAATAGTATACTAAGGAGTAAACTGATACCACATGCTGGAACTGAGTTGGAAGGGAATAAATGTGGGTATCTAGCCATCATATCTATTTCGGCCTCCCACGTAGCTCCTTCAACAAGTTGATTCCTCCACAAGACCTTCACTAAAGTTACTTCTTTGTCCCTCAACATTCGAACTGATGATCAAGGATCTTCACTTGTACCTCCTCATAGCTAAGGTTATCATTTACACCTATTCTCTCTATCGGGACAACCAAAGTCGGATCACCAATGCACTTCTTTAACAATGATACATAGAAAACTGGATGTACCGAAGCCAACTCCGCTGGTAGCTCTAACTCATAGGCCACCTTACCAACACGCCTCACAATCCTGTAGGGACAAAAATATCAGGGACTAAGCTTTCCTTTCGTTCTGAATCTCATTACTCCATTCATGGGAGATGATCTCTGGCACAATAGCATGCCTGAGTGATGCTTTATAACTTAGTTTTGTCGTGTTTATCTATTTAATTATATACATTTTCATGTGATTTTATATAAATATCAATGTATGCACTAACCAACATGATTAGTCCTTTTTTGTAGGTTTAAATGAATTTGAGGAACTAATTTATAAGTTGGTGAAGTACAGGAATGGAGTTGGGAGCAATTTGCAAAAGTCGGAAAGAAGCATGCCTTGGCAAGGCTGGCCGCGCCAGGCAGCGTGCCACGCTATGCGTGTGCTGCGCCCAGCGCAGTGCCACGCCCATGCCAGGCGCGAGAGGAAGGCAGCAAGCAGGGAGGTGTCCTGCGCGCCAGCATCGTGCCACACAAGGCGACCTGCGCGCCAGTGCCCTTCCATCGCGCTGCATGAGCAGCGTGCCACACCGGCCATCGCGGCAAGGGGCTGCCTAGAGACGATTTTAGTGATTTCCAGTGTGCCTCCGCGTTACCTCCGTGTCACAGACGATTCAAAATTCACAGAATTAAGAACTCCATCCAATGGTGAAAACAAATCCCAGGTAATAAATTGTATGGATAGGTAAAATTTTCTTATAGTCCAAGCTTGGAAATGGTTTCTTATGTTGTGAGCTTCTAATTGTCGAGTTGCTGCGATTTTGACTGCCAAGATGCTGCGTTTTTTGACAGTAGGGAGGTGAAGTTCTACCTCCATATTTGTGAGAGTTGAGTACAAAATGAGGTGGTGTTTTTACTCTTTGAATGATCATGAATTAACAAGTTATGTTGGAAGTGAAATTGGAACTTATGTGTTGCGTGGGTGTGTGTTGTTGCTGCGGTTCGGCAGCATAGTTGCTACATTTTTGGAATGGAATTTATCTGAAGAAGAACCCCATATGGTCAGGGGATATACACAAGTGAAAGGTAAGTGTTCCTATCTGGTTTATCCGCTCAAATTCGCAAGCTAAAGTAAGGAAATGACATATAGTCAATATGTGTTTTATGTGATATTTGACTGAGGTTTCTGCCCGTTTTTGGGAGGTTGTTACAACTGTATAGATGCTGGAATTTATCCAAAATATGGAAGGAATACACCACACCTTTGGGGAGATTAAACACCAAAATCATGTAAGTGGAACTCTCTTGAATAGCCTCAAGTTTAAGACACCTAAGGTACGTAGGATTATTTGAAAATTATATTATGATGTGGCTTTTTGGTTTTACGTTTTGGGACATGGATTGTATTTAGAGACTTGGCATAAACAATCTCATTCCATGTAGTGTAAGTAAGAATTTGAAGGTGTCGGAGTTTCTAGCAAATTGAATAAATTGGCTAAAGACATGACAGAAGTGAGGTATGTAAAGTCGTTCGTATTCTTATTTTCCAAGCGCGAAATCTTGTTGTTGATCGGGCCAATGTTCCTATCTTTTGTGTTCCTATTGAGGAATACATGATTCTTCCCAAAGTATTAGAAATACATCATAAGAAGGCATGAAGAGTTAAATATGCTTGCGGTGAGCGAATGTGAAGTGGAGGCGAATTGTTTACGATTATGGTTGTAGTTGTAAATCGAATGCAGAGTCCCTCGTGGGCACCGTGCAGGCTGGTCCTTTATATTATTTCATGCATGTGATATCAAATGTATTCAAAATTCTAGTTGCTATGTGAAATTTGTAAAAAGGCAAGAAGACGACACACTAACGAACTTAACGCTAGAAAACAATTTTAAGCTAAATAAGAATAAATGTGAACAACGAAATGAAAATTACTTACAATAGTTATCCACCCTCTTACGAACATGTTCTAAGGTAGATAAGGCCAATGGGAGATTCCTTGATTTCTCTCCCTTTGTCTAACTGACTAGTTAACGAGTTTTCGAACAAACCGGTACGTTGAACTTGAAAGATAGAACTCGAATGTGTAATCTAATGATATTTCTATGAAACCATCTATTTGGGCCCAGGTTATACACGGTTTACTAATGTTATAAGGTTATACGAAAATAAGTATATATGTACGCTTATTCCTACATTCAAGTTACACGCTAGAACAGCAAGAATTGTCTTTAGAGTGCCGCCATAAATTCCCGTAACTCTTGTGCTATCTGAACCTCCTGAGAGTCGACAAGGCATTAAGTTAAATAAGTGATATACATACGTTATGTGGTAATGATGTAATGGTATTAGATGACAACCTTGTATAAATCTGCAGAGTTGAACGTTTGTAAAATAGTAACTTAAGTTAAAAGCTCTACGCTATATCTAAATGTTTATGTTAAGTTATCATTCCTAAGTCTTGAAATTGTCTTCCATGATCGAAAAGGGTGATCCGACGAGCTTCTAATCCATTTATAATGATGTAATCTTTCTTGAGCTTCTCGGTTAATTACAAAGTTGTTAAAGTCAATCCAGCGGCATCCGAATTATGGTTATAAGTCTTTAATTGCCTATAAGGTAGAACTTGGAGAGTTGCTTATGAATTCTCAGAACAATCAAATCTCATATTCTTAAGTAATGTCTTCCGAGTCCTAAGTTATGTTGAAGTGTATTATTTTAAGAAGTTTTCAAGAGATCAAATTTCTAGAATCATGCTAATGTCTTAGTTAAGTATTTGAAGTTGCGTACCAACCCTAAGAACTTAAGTCTTTATATGTATTTCCGGTAAGTCTTAATGAACATTATTTTCACATTATAACATACGGTTGAATATTTTGATTATATTCAAGTATTCGCATCTATATATTTAGCTCTTGTTGAGTTATCATTTGAATTCCCTAAATTCGAAGAGTGATTCTCCCACGTACCAATGTTCCTATCTAAGAAAGTATAAGAACAAACTATGAATATGATCGGTTAAGCTTAGAACTTCTAATCTCAGGAAGTCACGGAGGTCTCGGCTAACTAAATACGAGTTTATACGTTATAAAGAAGTCTCATGCGTTGTATGTCTGTAATTCAGCTCTCAACTCTACGGTATATGTTAAGCGTTATGACAATAACTCCAAGATTCCGTTATAAGTCCCATATTTTCCTGCCAAATAAGGCAAATGAATTGAGCTGCGTGTGCTCATCGACATGATAAGTTTGGCAATGAAGTTTCAATGTATAATTGTCGATACATAGCCAAAGGAACCACCCTGTGGGCAGTATATATATGTAGTTCCCAGATGTCAAAGGATTGTATAGAAATAGGAATCTATGTGCTTCTACTCAAGCGATACATTAAATTGGTAAGCCTATCTACAGGACATTGCTAGTAGAATCATCCTAAGAGACATATTGGCTAAACCTCCTGAAGGTCCGACGAGTCGCTGAGTTGACATGTTTGTATATAATTTGACAGCTTTACGTGATATATGTGCCCACTTTCTAATTTTACATGGTATATGGGCTCACTTTTATTTATATGTTACGAAAGAGACCGAATTACGACCACGAGATTAAGCATTTGTCATTTCAATGCTACATGTGTTAAATTGACTCAACATAAGCTTTATCGGCTCCATTAATGATTATGATTGATAATATTTTTATTTTTACCCCGGTATGGCACCTTGGCGGGGGAATGTTTTGTTTACCTTGGTATTGCACCACATTTTGGAGATGTTTTATTTTGCCTAGGTATTATTTTGTTGGACATGTTTTTATTTTACCCGGTGTGCACACCGGCTGGAGATATTTTGTGTATTTTACCCCGGTGTGGAACATCGGCTGGAGATCTTTTTATTTTACCCGATTGTGGTACCAGGTTGGAGATATTTTTATTTTACCCGGTGTGGTACACATTTGGGCCGAATTTTTGTATATGGATTTACGGTTGGTTGGTCGTTGGCATTACAGTTATAGTTTCTTTCTTGTGCATTTCTTAATTGCATTTTCATCTTATTATAGAGTTATTATTAGGTTTTAGTTTCGAGGATTCGGGTTATTTACCATTCCTTATTCTGGTTCGAGTTATGTTGAGTTCATTTATGTTGTAGTAAGTTGATATCAATTACGGGTTGCGAGTTCCGGGTTATATTTATCGCTACATGTTTATGTGCTAAGTTATTTATTACAAGATTGTTATCTCGTGGTTACAGTTTCAGCCTTACATACGGTACATTTCATGTAAATCTTGGCGTCCCCTTGCCCCAGGGACTGCGTTAGAATGCCCTTGAGTGCGAGGTAGAGAGTCGGGATGGCCATTTAGTGCTTGATTCGTGAGATTCAACAGTTGGTTGGTATGCTCCTTTCTTCCTGGAGCTAGGGCCTAGTTATTTATGCTTGAGTTTTGAGATACAGTTATGGGTAGGTCGGAGCCTTGTTCCGACCATCGGTCGATTTACTCTTTAGAGGCTTTGTGGACTTAGTATGTACAATGGTATCCAGTTTGAGGCCTTGTTGACTTTTTGTTGTTTAGTTTAGCATACTGATAGTCTTGTTTGCATTTCAGTTGTTTACCCTGTATTAAGACATTATGGGTCCAGTTTGTGCTCCACGTTGATTATTCACAATTGGCACGGAAGGCCTAAGTGTTTAATTACGGATGTCATATAGGCGGCTTTCGGTCGGTCGGGTATCAGGAGCCAATCGCGCCCTCCCCACAGTTATGGGGCGTGTCAGTTATTATACACAAAGTCAATAAGAGGCAAATGATCATTCCTACTAACCTTGAAGTTAATCACACACGCTCTCAACATCTCCTCAAGAGTATGAATAGTCATCCGCACGACCATCGATTTGCGAGATGAAATGTTGTGCGAGCTTGACTTTTGTGAAAGCGTCTCCAAAACTGAGAGGTAAACTACGTACCTCTATCCGATATGATGGACGTGGGCACTCCATGCAACCGAACAAACTCCTAAATGTATAGCTTAGCATAATCCTCGAATTTGAATCGATCATTTTGGTGGTAGGAAATGAGCCGCTTTAATCAACCTATCTACCACAACCCAAATGGAGTCATACTATCTACGAGTGTGAGGTAAACCTATAATGAAGTCCATATTGATCTCTTCCCACTTCCAAGTAGGAATGATAATATCTTGAAGCTTTAGTATTCAATTCTCAACCATTTACCCTGGCCGGTTTGGACACTTAGCCACAAATTCTCTATGTCCTTCTTCATGTAATTCCACCAATAAACTTCCCATAGGTCACGGTACATCTTTGTATCACTAGGATGGATAGAATACCTAGAATTATGAGCCTCATGCAACATCGGTCTCTCAAATCACCAACATTTGGGACTCACAAGCGACCACGATATGAAGCACACCATCTCCCCTTTAGAAAACCTTTACTTTATGATTCTAGGCAGCCTTCCTTTAACTTTACCAAAATATGGTCTTCATCTTGTCTAGCTTTCACATCATTCACCAAGGATGATTCCTGACCGTTCTAAACTATAACACCATCATTGGCCGAGTCAACCAAATGAACTCCCATCCATGGAAGTCAATGCACATCCTTCACCATCTCCTTCTTTCCACACGATCTGCATGGGACACACTCTCCATAGAGAGTCTACTAAGTGCGTCTGCTACTACATTGTCCTTTCCCAAATGGTAAAGGATGCTCATATCATAATCCTTGAGTAATTCCAGCTATCTCCTTTGATGAAGATTCAAATCCTTTGATAAACACTTGTTGTAGGCTTTGTGATCCATAAACACATCTACATAGACCTTGTACAAATAGTGTCTCCATATCATCAAGGCAAATACCACTGCTGCCAATTCAATATCATGGGTCGGGTAATTCTTTTCATGAACCTTCAGTTGCCTAAGCATATGCTATGAATTTACCATGTTGCATCAAACACAACCAAGGCCAATCCTAGAAGCATCTCGATACACCCCACAAACCCATCGGTACCCTTGGGTAGGGTTAACACCGATACTAAGGTAAGTCGAGTTTTTAACTCTTGAAAACTTCTCTCACAAGCTTGCATCCAGCCATTGGAATTTCACTTTCTTTTGGGTCAAATTGGTCAATGGAGATGCAATAGATGAGAAACCCTTAATAAATCTCCAATAGTATCCATCTAAACCCATGAAAGAATCATATATCGGGGATTGACTGGTCTAGACTAATTCTTTACCGATTCTATCTTTTGAGAGTCCACCTGAACACCCTCACTAGACACCACATGGCCAAAAAATGACACGGAGTTCAAACAAAACTTGTATTTACTTAATTTATCATATAATCGGCTATCCTTGAGAGTCTGTCCTTACCACCCTCAAATGGCGGCATGCTCCTCCTCGCCGAGTATATCAGGATGTCATCAATATGCGATCGAACATATCCAAGTATGGCTTGAACACCCTATTCATCAAGTCCATAAAAGCTTGAGGAGCATTTGTTAGTCTAAAATACATAATTGCAAACTCCTGTGGCCACTCTTTGCATCTTTGAATGTTGTCTTGGGATATCACTCTCTAGAACCACAGTGATGGTATCTTGATACGAGATCTATCTTCGTAAAGAACTTAGCACCCTGAAGCTGGTAAAAAAATCATCAATATTGGGAAGAGGATACCTATACTTTAAAATTACCTTGTTCAATTCTTGGGGAAGTAATCAATGCACATCAGAGGAGAACCATCCTTTTCGGACAAATAGAGCTAGTGCACCCCCATGGAGACACCTTTCGTGCGACAAACCCCTTGTCTAACAGGTCCTTCAACTGCTCCTTCAACTTCCTTGGTTAAGCTGGAGACATTCTATAAGGAGGTATGGATATAGGTTGCATGCAGGAAGAAGGTCAATACAAAATTGATTTCCCTCTCGGGATGATAATTAGATGTTACACCCGTAAATTTTTAATATCTAGATGGCCTATTCGCATATTGGTTAAGGGTTTTAGAATGCCATACATGCTGAAGAAGGCCAGGGGAAGTTCGGACCACACGTCGCATTGAACCATCGCGGGAGGAGTTGGGCGAGAACCCCTCGCAATGGCGTCGTGCCACGAGAGGCCGTATCCAAGCCCCACTATATAAACCCCCACTTCGTCTTTAGTTGATCATTTTCATAGTTTCCGGCCCAACTTACGAGCAAACAAGAGAGGGAAAAACGAACAACCCTATCCACTTTTCATTCGATTACGCCGCCAAGCGCAGCCCAAACTCAAATTAATCCTAGATACCGAAGAATAAAGTGAGAGAGGAAATCCTACGGGTTTAGTTTCGTGAAATTCGGCCGGCGAACCATCGTGCTACCGAGCCAAGGTAAGTGCAATTGCTCCAAATTAGTGTAAATATACTCCTAGCCCTAAGTAAGAATTTCTCCCTTACGGACATGAGAAATAGCGAGTTTTCTACCATTTTTTCGATAAGTCAATGTTTGGGCTATATATATATTAAAACTGTTATCTTCTTCCAGAATATTAATTTATTTAGTCCTAATTGGTACATATATGTGGATGCGGTTGGGAGAAATAGTGGAATATTGATCGGAGTGACATGGTTAAGCTAGGAAATCGAAACAAGGTATGTAAAGCTAGTTCTTGGGCAAGATAGAAATCCCATTATAGTAAACAAAGTAAAGTCTAGAAGAGGGAACCTAGAAGTCGAGGTGAGTCTAGTATGAATTCCGCAGGTATGTTTTATATTATTATGTTGTATTCGAATAAAAGTTAGTAAAAAGAATATCGAGACAGTCAGATAATATTTGATACGGTATAACTCAGTATGAGAATCGGTTTAATGCAGAAAATAGTTCGGAATAAGGGAATTAGAATACGGATAGTATTTTCAGATCGAACATGCTTGCTATACGTGATTATTGTTTGTTGAGACACATTTGTGCTATAAGGGCACCCTTAGAGCTTTCTTGCTGCCCGGATTAATAAGCGTATTGTCGACTCGCCCGCTAGAGGGTGAGGATACGTCACTCAAAGGAGTGGCATGCCGTCCCTTGATAGGACGAAGATGGGATGCAATATTCCCCATATCAGGGCTGATCGCATAGCATAACTTACCTGTAGGCGCTTGCGCCACGGGGGCGAGATTATAGATACGGTTACAGATTACGGTCTGAGTCCTCCAGGACTCGAGATACGATTATAGTCGAGACGAGAGAGCCCAAGTTGTATTCCCGAGGGCGGTGGAGGTGCTCATAGTTAGTAGGTGAGTGGAGAGATTTACTTTTGGATGCTTTGACCCGGGCAGGGGTATATAGATTGTGTTGGTTGGCACCTTAAGCTTATAAATTTGGTATAGGTCCTTGTATGTTTATATGCATATACGTGTTATTTATTAGGTGATAGATAGCGAGTCGCCATGTCGACAAGGTATGTTCTACGCTCCTTCGGTGTAGATAAGCTTATTTTAGATCCCACTTCGGCCCGAACCGAGTTTCGAGATACTTTACGCTGTTGAACTACTAGTATTATTGCTTATATTCAGTTATGCTCGATTTTCTTTACATACTCGGTACCGTGTGACCAACGCCCATTTGGGGCTGTGCATTACCCACTGCGGTACTCACGAGACGGAGCGGATACCTCGTAATTCCATCCCACACATTGAAAACATTTGTCATTCGAATAGACGGCTAGAGGTTTTATTTCTATTTTTTTCTTGTACAATATAGGAAAGCCGGGGCCTTGTCCCGACCATCTTATCGATATTCTTAGAGGCTTATGATTGTATATTCCACAGTGGTTAGGCATGCCGTCGTGTGAGGCCGTGTGTATGTCTTAGTTGTTTCTGATGGTCGTATGAGGCCTCATTTGAGTTGATAGTCAGACCTTGTCGGTCACATAGCGGTTTAGCTTTTATGTTTTCTTGATTCGAAGTAACTAGACAGCATGGTGGCCTTGTCGGCCCGCATAGGTTCCTTCATACTGCTTTTCTTGTTAGTTGTTGTTTGCTTACCGGTGGCTATAGGCCTAGTCGGCGGATACTGTATTATTTACAGCCAAATCATATAGCTCGTTGTTTTCTTGAATCCAGAGTTAGAGTCGATCGCTGCCAGAAGTGCTTAGGCTCGGCTAGTCCGGCGATCCGGGTCCCAGTGGGGCACCGGTTGCAAGTCATGCCTCCCAAGGTGGGGCGTGACAAACTTGGTATCGAAGCGGAGTCGTATCCTAGGGAGTGCAAGCCGTTGCTAAGTAGAGTCTTATCTACGGATGTGTCGTGCACCACATGCTAGACAGGAGAGGATGCAAGGCATGATAGGGTGATTTACTTTTTCTTCTTATTCAGTCGTGCTATAGAGCAGTGCAGTATAGGGTTGAGTCCCTAAAACTTATCACTCTTTGGTTATAGATACGAAGTCGGGTCGCGACACCCTATCACGGGAAGAAGATTGGATATAGCGGTAGAAGAGGGCACCAGCCAGTTAGGGTAACTACAGTAGCAGGAGAGGTATCGAGGACCTCCCAATGTGACACTCTATGATACTATCGGTATATTTCTATAAATTGAAGTAGAGAGTTAGAAGCATAGCGTACATACTAGTTGATTTATTTTTTAGATATAAAAGATAAAGACTAAGATGATAGATAATATTAGATTATCGAGTGATGTGAGAAAGAGAAGGAAGTGCAGGATCCCCACCTCCACCTTTCGGATGTGTCACAGATTCATGTCTTGATTTTATTATTAGTAAGAAAAGATTATTCCCACCTCTTAGTTTTGATTCAGTATAGCAAAGGGAATAAGGATTAAGGCGATGTTGCCCTAAAATGCTTGATTAAGTGAAGATGGATTGGTTGATTCAGTGTTAGAAAAGTAGGAGACCTTATGATTACGTAAGTTGTCTGGACCCTCAAGTGTGTCGAAGCAAAGTAGGATACTAGCTTATTTTCCGAGTGGGCATAGGAGATCTAGTTAGTGATGGACTTCAAGTAATAGTCAAGTTCAAGTCAAAAAAAAAGGCCGAATCGTCGTGAATACTAACGGCCAATGGGGTATGTGCGCAAGATAATAGTTATAGCTCTTGGCTATGACATCGAAGACATGGAGATTATATGAATAAGATGGGCCCATTGCCAAGTCGAGAAGAGTATAGGTTGGAACGTGACTAGTAACCTTATTGACAATGTAAGGCAGGTACCTTGAACCGAGCTTATTTTAAGGAAGGCGGGTGAAGAGCATGAATACTTGATTTTAGGAAGTGATCCTCCAAATTGATAGAACATCGTGTATTAAGGACTAAACCTCGGATCGACAGCTAAGAGACGGTAAGATTGTAGTTTAGAATGTTGGAGTACGTCTTCCTAAGGAGAAGGTAAGAGGGTGCCGACCTGGAGACTCTAATCTAGTGTGGCCTAGAGGCAAGGTTCAACAGACAATCACGGGTCCTTAATATAATGCCAAGTAAGGCCACAAGGTTCGGATGTTGACCCCATGTTGTAAGAGTGGCGAAATTTCAAACAGCAGATCATAACTAAGATTGCATGTGCTTGTTGGTTCCAGAATGGGACGAAAATCCAATGAAATGATACGAGAGGACAAGAGATATCGTGTTAGGCTGGCCAGAAGACGATATATCATGTACGAGTATGAAATTCGGTAAAGCATGTCGGAGATTCGTATTACTTCAAAACTCAGTATGTAGTGTACATAGTTGTTAATATATACCTATACAGATATCAGATATGTTGTGAGTAGCTGCCAATAGGGGTTACGGTTACATAATGCGGTCAGCTGCTAGGAAGTATACCTGAGCACGTCTTGCGGGACCCTCACCAAAAAGGGGGCAATATTTAGACTTCAGAAACTCATAAGGTTACTAGCTGAATCGGGTGGTTAGATGATACGGGCGCAGTTAGACGGTCTAACGACCGACTAGGCGCTGTATTGAGAAGCATCTAAAGACTAGTAATGTTATGTATGTGCCCGGAACGGAAATGGAGACCGAATAAGCATACTCGAGAGGTTAGCAACACCAAATTCTCCGATTATGTTAAGTGGTCGTACATCGTTTTTTTTCCAGCCTTGTAGGTGAGAGTCAACGTTAGTCAACCTAGCGGTTATCATGTAGAACACCCCGTAAGTCAGCCAACTGTCATTAGACAAACCGTGGGTATCCCAAGAAAGGGTCCACATCGGAAGTTGAGCGCACTGGTACCTCGAGTATTTGGTTCGTATTAAGATATTCGGATACGAGTCTACAGAAGAAAGCCGGTCTTTACGGAATTGCTTATAAGACCAAGAATTTCCTAGAACCGGTAGTGTAGATGCGGTGGATATGAACCAGGCATAAGGAGTGGTAGTACTCACGCTAGCAGTGTTTACTAAGACAAGGAAGTCGGTAGGTTCCCCATGAAGATCCGAGGATGGATCACTGAGAGTAAGAATCTGACTAAGCTCGGTTCTACAATTGTTCAATTAGAAGAATAAAGCGGAGTTAGCTATCCACAACTCCTTGATTATGCATGAGTTATAGATATCTGAGTAGGATGTTTAGAGCATTGTTAGACTACTTGACATTCGGGTCAATCACGCAGTTATTCGGTTATTCGAGTTATTCGACGGGTATTAGAGATCATAATCACTATCGGGATCCTCGATCGAATGCGTGCACATGGTGTGCGGGGGCAGTCATAAAAATTATTCCAGTAGCGAGTAGCTTTAGCGTGCGGCCCAGAAGGCGAGATAACTACAAAGGTGAATCGGCTGAATTTAGTAGTCTTTTTGGTCACATCGTGTCGGAGGTTCATTATACGGATAGATACACAGAAAATAGAAAGCCGGTGAAAACATGGCCAGACTTACCCTCCGGCCAGAGCCTTGTTGTTTCCTGGGATTAGCGGGGGTACTGCAAAAGATTTGTTGAGGATTCTCCACCATCAGCGAAACCTTTTTGACTAAGCGTATAAGCGGTAAAGTTTCGGTGGACAGAGGCATGTGAGCGAGTTTCCAAGTGAAAGACAAATTAACCTCGCGGTGTTAGCATTTCCGGAAGGTACAAGGGTTATGCAGTGTATTGCGACGCATCGGGTGTTGGAGTTAGGATGCGTGTTGATGCGGCATGGTAAAATAATTGCTTATGCTTCCGGACAGGTGAGGAATCACGAAAAGAATTATCTACCCACGACTGGAGTTAGCCGCGGTAATCCACGCCCTAAAGATATAGAGACATTACTTGTATGGCATCATGGACATTTCACCGACCATAGGCCTACGGTATATCTTCACTCGGAGGGAGTTGAATTTGCGCGGCGTCGCTGGTAGGTTATTGAAAGATTGTAGCGTGAACGTGACTTGTATCAACCGGATAAGGCCAACGTAGTAGCGGATGCCCTCAGCCGCAAATCTATGGGGAGTTTGGCGTAGTTGCAGCTCGAGCGTGAGGAGTTGGCTAGAGAAATACACCAATTAGCCGGTTTAGCCATTCGTATGTAACTTGAGAGGAAAACGAGCGGTAATTCATAACACCGCCGGTCTTCGTCATTAGTTGTGGAGGTAAAAGAACGGTAGTATGAAGATCCTAAATTGGTTCAGCTTAAAGATAGAGTTCGGCAAGGGAGGCGCGGATTTTCCGGAGTAGCGAGGAGGAAGTGTTGCGTGTAAAGGCACCTTTGTGTTCCGGATGTTTCAGGGGCTTCGCTAGCGGATTATGAGTGAGGTACACATTACACCCGCTATTCTCTCCACCCAGGCGCGACGAAATTGTACCACGATATCAAGAAATCTATTGGTAGCCACATTATGAAAGCGGAAATAGCGAGAATTTGTAGCGGTGTCCTACGCCAACAAAAGCGGAACACCGAAACCAAGTGGATTGACTCGGGGCATAGTTATTGCCTCTCTGGAAGTGGGAAGCAGTAACATGGACTTTATAGCGGGATTACCACATGCCGAGGCATAAGAAATCGGAATACGAATGGTATTTTCGAGATCGAACATGCTTGCTACTCGTGATTATTGTTTTGTTGAGACTGTTTGTGCAATGAGGGCACCCTTGGAGCTTCCTTACTAGCGCCCCAAGGTTAATAGCTGTGTTGACTCGCCCGCCAGGATGGTGAGGATGCGTCACTCCAAGTGGCATGCCGTCCACGATAGGATGAGATAGGATGCAACATTCCCCATATCGGTGATCGGCCTTAGCATTATAGCTTACCTTGTCAAGCGCTTGCGCCGGAGCGGTACGAGATACAGATATCGGAGGGCGAGTGGAGCGATTTACTTTTGGATGGTTTGAACCCGAGGTAGAGGTATATAGATTGTGTGTTGGTTGGCACCTTGGAAAATGGGGGCTGGTATAGGTCCT
Organism: Datura stramonium; assembly: GCA_018107945.1. Classification (NCBI taxonomy): domain Eukaryota; kingdom Viridiplantae; phylum Streptophyta; class Magnoliopsida; order Solanales; family Solanaceae; genus Datura; species Datura stramonium. The sequence continues at coordinate 29,714 of JACEIK010001549.1, read as the reverse complement.
TGTATGTTATATATGTATATACATGTTATTTATTAGGTGATAGATGTGGTCGCCACGTCGACAGGTATGTTTCTACCTTACCTTCGGTGCGGATAAGCTTATTTGGATCCCACTTGACCCGGAAAGTTTCAGATACTTTTTGCTATTAGGAACTACTAGTATTATTGCTTATATTCGGTTATGCTCGGTTTCTTTACATACTCGGTACCGATTAGTGCGCGCCCATTTGGGGTGCTGCATTGCCTCAGGTACTCACAGGACGATGAGTCGATACCTCATAATTCCGGCCGGCACATTGAGTCATAAGCTCTGTCATTCGGAGCTAGACGGCTAGGATTTTATTTCTATTTTTTTCTTATATAGTATGGGAAAGTCGAGAGAGATTTTGTCCCGACCATCTTATCAGTATTCTTAGAGGCTTGCAGATTGTATTTTCCCTGTGTTTAGTTGTACCGGTCGTGTGAGGCCGTGTGTATGTCTTAGTTGTTTATGATGGTTGTGTGAGGCCTCATTCAGTTGATAGTGGTGACCTTGTCGGTCACATAGAAGTTTAGCACTTGTTTTCTTGATTTAGAAGTAACTAGACAGCATGGTGGCCTTGTCGGCCCGCATAGGTTCCTTCATACTCTTGTTGTTCTGGTTAGCTATTGTCTTCTTACAGGTGGCTATAGACCTAGTCGGCCGGAGGCTGTATTTGAATCATTATATAGCTCTTTGTTTTCTTGAATCCGGAAGTTAGGCCCATTTCCGGCACCGAGTGCTTAGGCTCGGCTGATCCAGTAGATCCGGGTGCCGGTTATGCCTCCCAAGGCGGCGTGGCCCGGATCATCATGAAATTCTTGTGGATACTCACATACTACTGAAACTGACTGAATAGTAAGGATTTCAGATGTAGCATCCTTAACCCTAACTAAATGGTATACACAACCTTTGGAAATCATCTTTCTAGCCTTAAGGTAGGAAATAAAATGACCTACGAGCACAATTTGTGCTACCCTTGACTCTAGGAGGTGGCTCACTTGGAAATATGAACTCTATAGCACGAGTTGTACAATTAACTGAGGCATGACATGCATGTAGCTAATCCATGCCAAAGATAACATCAAAATGTTGTCATGGCTAACTCTACTAGGTCTATTTGAGGTGATTTTCGAAGAATTGAGGCGGGAAATTTCTAAATACCCGTCGAGCTATAAGCCCGAATCACTAAGCCTTAGTAGAGACTAAGAAAGGTTGTGATAGTATTTTGGGACTAACTCACAAATTCTGAGCAACATAAAGCGTCAAGAAAGACAAGAGTAGCTAGATCTAACAAAGCATAAATATCAAGGTGGAAAACTAATAACATACATTAACCACGTCTGGGGAAGCCTCCTACTCCTGTCAGATGCAATGGCATAAAACTTTGTTACGGCCATTGCTAGCTAAAATAGTCGAAGCACCTTCTTCAGGAGGGACGTGCCTCTTGGGCACGCTAAACTAACGCGAGATGGCACTCTGACTCCACCACCGCTGACTTACGGCGAAGGGCAGTCCTGAGTTTGTGTCTAGGTTTTCCATACCCGAAACAGCGTAAGGCCAACCAAACACCTCAACTGGGTGATTCTTGCCACACTGCCTGGAGCCGGGATGGTGTGCTTTGTCTATGGCTTCTACTGGCCCCTCGAATGCGGGCCTCCTCGATCACCTCATGGTATAAATGGTGTACTAGCTGATGATGGTGTTGGAGCAAAAGACCTGTGATGGGACTACTAGCGTGTACGCCCCCCGATCTAGGCTGAAAAGTCCCATAACTATGTCTTGGCCCTCTTGGCCTCTCTCGCCCTCGATATACTTCCTTCATGTGGGCATAGACTCTGCAGGGAAAGTGCATGTCCTTATGTAGCATGGCTATCCTACAATCATATCTAGGTAATTTTGCCACTCCGTAGCCTGAAAACCTTCTCACCAGAGCTCTACGATGCGCCACTAACTCCGACACATACTAGGACAAATAGGTGAACTCCAAACCGTACTCACACAGACTATCATATTACCCCGCTTTAGATTTGCAAACTCGTCCACTTTCAGCTCCCTTATCTCATGAGCGAAGAATAGATTTAAAAAGGCGGCATAGAAACTCATCCCAGCGATAGGGCCTACTCACTACCCTACTATCTTTCCACTATTTGAACCAGATTTATGCCACCGCTTTTGGGTGATAAAAAGAAAAGTCAACGCACTCCCAATTTGTTACTCCATGACTTAGGTGATCTTGAGGAATCATCAATGAACTCATATGGGTCCTCGTCCACTTTTGACCCAAGGAACTCTGGTGGGTTCATCCTTAGAAATCACGACCCGAGCCACCGCCGCATTCCCCTTTTGAGGGAGATGCGCCTGCGATGATTGACCTAGGCGGACAAGGCATGCTAGCGTACGCATGACTACGAATTCAGCATGGGCAGTCGGCTCTAGAGCATGCTCCTCATTGGCTAGTGGGGGCCTGATGGTGCCTCTCGTGCCATTCTCGTGGCTGTTCCATTTCACCTTCCATCCACTTTCGGCGGTGGAGGCTTGATTTGCAAATATATATAGCACAAGTTAGAAGGATAGAAAAACATTTCATCGCACGTCATGAGATTATGAAAAGGGAACATTTCTAAACATTCGTAGCCTCTTCGCCATAAGTATGGGCACTTCACAACCATGAAAAAAAAAGCTCTACGCCTTAGGACACCACAGGACACTTCAAACCTATTTCTCGATACAAAGTTTGTCACAACTTTGAGCACAAGCGAATCGAGACATGGGAAAAGGAATCCCGAAGGATTCCAAGTTGACCCATGGCATGAACATACATTTAACTCAATCAACAAAAAGGAAGATCAACATGAATAACATAGAGAAAGTCTAAAAACAATATTAAATCTGAGATACATCACATGAGTTTAAAGCAATATAAACTATGTCCGAGAAAAGCCTCTAACACTAATGAGTTGATGGGACAAGACCCCAACTGCTCCCTAAAAGATGAAACTGAAAATACAAGATGTTGATAAGAGATGGTCCTTTGAAGATGAGGACTCACCAAAAAGAGATAAGTTGCTAAATTCGGAAAGCTGCAAGGTCGAGGTTGAGTTAAGTACGGGAATACGTATCTTGAAACGATACAACATAGCTTATGCGGTCAGTACGTGGAATATACCGAGTATGTAAGTTAAGTAAATGGGCAATTTAAAATACATAACAGTTAATAAGAGTAAGACAACATCATTGTAATTTAAATACCATAATGTAAACATAAGGCTTAAGGTTTCAAAACATTCATAAACTAACCATAATCATAATCAAAGAAAAGCTTTATTCCACATTATACGAAAAAAGTGCATAATCAAAAAGCATGCATAAATCATGACGAACAGTGAGAGGTCTTTATAGCAGGCATTCCCCATGTGAGCACACATGGATTCTGACCTATAAACCCCTAGTCTGGAGGGTGTTCGTACCTTTCCATGGGTAGAACCATGAAAAGGTGTGATATCCTCATGAAAGGCCAATTTGGGAAGGGACAGTCTCAGAGGGTTCCATCATGACCTATGGTGGCGTAGTTCGAGACTCGGGGCCAAAACACGGGCCACTGAACATACTTAATGTTAAATACTACTCCCAAAACATATATACTGCTCATAGGATAATATACATGAAATTCATGGACTAGTTATATCATTATAATCATAAGCATGTTTGAATATATGTGAACTACGCATGAAATAAGGCTCGTGAGTCGACCGAGTCATAAATCATAAATCCTTAGAGGTTCATGCATACTTACAAAACATGTATATACTTTATATTCATAAATTCATGATGAGCATTTGAGAGAACTCATAACATATGTCATAAATCATAATTGATTAATGAACATCAACATCAAAATAGAATCATAACTTGAACTTCCATAGCGAGCATGGTTATAAAATCTACCAATGATTCATAAAGCATTGAATTTATACATGAGAGGAACTAACCCATAGATAGATCATAAGGATTCCATAAGAATTTGGATAAAATCCCATAGAATTATCAATAGAATTTCATGAATTAGGGATTTATTGGGCATGGGTGTGAACAAATTTACCCATTCATAACCCTACATACTTGGAGGGATCGGATTTCACCACTCCTTGATTTTCAATGAAGAATTGAGGAAAAACTTGAAGGAATTAAGCTTGATCACCTCCTTTGCTCTCTAAGTTTGCATGCATGAGTAGGAATAGTCTAGAATGAACTTAACCTATTAAAAGTCACTATTCATAGCTTAAAAAATGACATAGTTTAGGACTTAGGATCATAGGAATACGGATAATCCTTACTAAATTTGCAGAAAATAATGAAGGCTTTGCTAGTTCCCATGGTGGCCCCGGACGAGTCGTCGTCAAAGCTACAACTCATGGCCACCAATCGTTAGTACACTGCAAACATTTCCCCAAAAGGCTCATCACGGGAAAGCGCACTTGAGTCATTGCGGTGACCAGGACTCGTGGTCTTGTCATAGTCTTCACTTGTGTCAAAACCATCAACTCTTAGCCAATCTTATCCACGGCTGACTCAATGAGTCCTGGGGTCTGACCTCGACTTGTGGTCATGTTCGTGGTGATCCAAAATAACAAATTTCCAAACTCAAGTTTAGCACCTCACCACCAAGTCACTTCCGACTCGTGATCTATCCTGGTCACAAAATGACTCATTCTATGACCTGGTGTAGAATTTCCAATTTTCTCGTTTCCAAGTCCCGGGTCTAATCTTAGGGTTTCCAGGACATTACAACAACCCAAGATTAATCTACAAATACTATCTGAAATCCTTCAAAAAGAAATAATGAGTTCTTGGGACAAACCCCAACAAATGAGGATTCACTCTTTGGAGCTCTTGGAGAATCGACAAGAGAAACTAGCTACGATGCTAAGGCTAGGTATCTGAGCCTATATCATAGAACGATATAGCATATAGAAATATGAGACAAGTAATTTGAATGTATTGAGTATGTGAATCCTAATAAACATAAGAAAACTGATAATACATAAATTGTTCTAAATGACATGCTATGAGCATATCTAATAACATAAATAATAAACATAAATTGGAGAAAATCTGACAATACTATAAGAACCAATAACTTGGCGAGGTCACTTAAGAAAATCCTAAAAATTTGGAAGGCCCCGAGCGGATTGGGGACTATGGCCCATCTTGGATTGAGCGCTTTGTGGGAGAGACTATAATAGATGCTATAACCAATGAGCTAGATGTGGAGTTAAGTTGTATACATCCCATCAAAGAGAGCCTTGTAACTTTCTAGGGTATAGTGGCTGAGTTGTGTGATAACTTTCTAGGGGCTTATTTGGGCTAATAACCTTCGATTGTACGTATTTACGGAAACTTGGGTGCAATGAATCTCGGCCCGCTCAGGTTTCAAATACCACCTCCCCTTTGGAAAATCTAACTATGTTGATAGCTCGAAACTAATGTCCTAGGACTAAGTTTTAAGAGTCTAAGGACCTAGAGGAAATTGTATTCTAAGACTTGTCAAGGCAGCACGTAAAATGGTCGTGAAAGTCTAAAGAATGAAGAACTTCTTGATAGCGGTAATCTGAATAGCATGCGAGTACGGACAGATGTCTGAAATTGAGCATACTAAAAGCATTGACTTTCCATTCAAGTAAATGTTCTAGAATTCTTAATTCAAATGAAAATATCATGATAATATAATATTTATATTTGAGTTCTAAATCATGCAACTTTTATGCAAAAATAATGCTAAGGATCGGGGCTAGGAAAGAAAATTGTATAAACGAAACCAAAACATGAAGTTTAGCTAGTAATAGTCATGTAAATTTAGAGAGTTGACAAGATTTAGAGAATTTCATTTTCTAAGCGAAAAACAAGCTTCAATCTTCTACGAAATTTGAAAACTTTAAAGTTCTCCAAAAGTAATTTGGGACACAAGGGAAAGGAACCCTTGTTGCAGTCCTCAGTTCCTGAAGATTTTCTTTTGAAAAAGCACCTGAACTCTGAGGAAGAGATGAAGCCCCGCCTCTTGTATAAAAGTAGCGATCGAGTTTGTATATTATGAATGCGGTAGATTGGAAGAGAATGAGAGGAAAGAGTCCATCAATCACCTATAATTCCCCTTTAAACGCAACTCAAAAACGATGTAGTTTAGGTATTAGGAGCTTAAGATTTGACAAAAATGTCCCTGGGTAACCATTTAAAAATTTGGTTTGTCCAAATCAACGGTCCCTCACAATAAGTCATTGGTTGAGACCCACGACTCATTAGTTACGGTCGTTGCTTCTGGCCTAAATCTTAATTCTCTGTGGACGACACAAAAACTTGTTGGTCTGAACAATGGGTTATTGTCACTACTTGTCATCACCACTAGATATTCGGAACATTTTTTGGACATGACCAGCGGCAGAACAACAACTCATTAGATGCGACAATGAATCATTTGTTCCACTCATTGTTACTAGAAGAGTTTTTGAACGATTTTTGGATATCCCCAGTAAATAGAATGACCCGTTATATGAACATGTCGTTGTATCCAAATGTTGTCACTAAATTCTTAACCATTTTTGGTCTTCTTCCAACGGCTCCATGCAATAGTCTTTACATCAAACAATGACTCATCCTTATGGCTCATTGTTTGTAAGACATATTTGACAAGTTTACGGGTTTATACCAATGGATAAAACTATGACTCGATACTTGAAGAAATGGATCATTGTGTTGCTTTCGTTGAATGCGGGGAAGGAATCTGCGGGAGGGCGATAACAACTCAAACAACGGGTCATTGTTACTAACAATGGCTCGTTAGTTGAGTGGATTACGAGACAAAACTTTTGGTTCCTTTTACGGTTTTTTCATTTCAAGTCTGGATTTGGTCTATGAAATTTTTGGGGTGTTACAAGATTCTTTCCTCGGGAATTAAGGGAATCTAAGGCCACCAAGCTTGTGAACTTGAGGCAAAAGGAAGACGGTGCGGGGAGTATGCATTAAAAAGTTCACTCAACTATCGAAATATGCTCTAGAAATGGTTGCGGAGTCGAGGGCTCACATGCTCAAGTTCGTGATTGTAGTTTCGGACACAGCGGTAAAGGAGTGCAGGACCGCAAACCTTATCAACAAATTGGACATCTCTAGGCTCGTTATTGATGCTGGATCGAGGAGAGGGTGAAAGAGACGAGGAAGAGGGAGAGTTTGGGTCCCGGAGACAAGTTAGTTTGAGTACTCCCGGTAGGGGAGGTCGGGTGGTGGTAGTCGCCCTAGTAGCAACGGGGACCTCCATCACTCATTAGACAATGATCCTTCTTCTAGGCCCCACAAATATCAAAGGGTGGGCATCGGGCTCCTAGTCTCGAGCCATGTCTCCAGGCCAGCCCCACTTTTCCATTATGTTCTAAGTGTGGTAAGAATCATGCGGGTGAGTGCCTTTGGGCAATGAAGGATGTTTTGGTTGTGACCATTCTAGGTTACAAATTGAAAGATTGCGAAACGGATAAGGGAAGGCCCAATCCACTACATCAACAGCTCCACCGGGTTGTTCAACTTCGGCAATGTACTATCTCAGAAATGCGGGTGGCGGAGTCAACGACGGAAATTTGCTTCTATACTTTGTCCTCCCGTCAAGACTAGAACTTACCTGCGTATCAGCGGTATGTTACATCTCTTTCGAACAAATGTTTATTCTTTACAAGATACAGGAGCCACATATTCTTTCATACTCCATACATTGTTGTCAGGTTTGACATTAGCCCTAAAACACCCTTAGAGCCATGTTTGAACTATACTCAGGTTGGTGAGTTAGTTAGAACTATTTGGGTATACGGGGATTGTCCGGTCATAGTGTTACATAAAGTCACCACAGTTGATCTAGTAGAGTTATATATGGTTGACTTCAACCTTATTCTTGGAATGGACTAGTTACATTCTTGTTATGCCTCAATTTCTTGTGGGACTTAGGATCGTTAATCCGGTTTCCTAACGAACCGGTACTAGAGAATGGAAGGGTATACTTTAACGCCTAGGGTCGATTCATTACATACCTTAAGGCTAGGAAAATGATCTCCTAAGGGGTACATCTATTACTTGGTTGGGTCAAATATTCTACTTCCGTGGCCCCAACACTTGATCAGTTTCCAGCTTTAAATGAGTTCGCTGATGTGTTCGAAAGATCTCTACGAGTCCGCCAAGAGAAATACTCTTCATCATATACCTTCTCCCGATTCGTAGCCTATCTCTATTTACTCCTTGCAAGGGCTCCAGCTGAGCTAACAGAGTTAAAGGAAAAACTGAAAGACCTTCTAGATAAGGGCTTCTCCAGGACCCGGTATTTCTCAATGGGGTGCCCCAATCCTATTCATGCGAAATAAAGAAGGTACTCTCGGGATGGATGACATTCGATCAACTTTAGGGAGCTAGTTGTTTTCCGGTAGATCTCAAATAAGAATACCATCCTCACATGGTCAAAGAACATGCATTAGAATCACGTACAATCCTTCTCGATCATAGCGGTAACAATCATTCCTTCTCCATTCTCCCTCTCTACTCTTGACCTCAACTTAAATACCGATGTCTATTTCGGTTAGAATTGTCTTAGTATTGGTTATGGCCTGGAATTTGGAACCTTGGCATACAATTCTATCAGGTATTTGAAATTGGCCCAAAAATGCGCCACTTGGTTGTCAGAAGTTTGCCTCCTCCTCGGAATCTAAATGCTCTGGCCTTGGTTCACTTATCTCTATGTTCCCACTACATTAACTTTCCTAGCCCCAACGCCATTACATGCTTCATAGGTTCCCATTTGTAATGTACGCATATGGGCTAATTCTTACGATCAAGTTCCTCCTCCTTTCACATTGGTCTGCAGTCATACCAGCAATATATGTACCAATAGTTATACACGCTTTCTGGTGTGCCATGCCTTGTTAGTTTCAGTCATATCAAGAATAGTGGTTGCTTGTTCCTAGAGTGTGACTCATTAGTGCTCCACTCCCCCACACTACCTACCACAACTTTAGTACTATTGTTCAATAACCTATAGAAAATATCCAACAAACTGTCATCATGAATTTTATGGTTTGGGTACTTGGTCAACTTGTTCTTAAATCTTAGCAAGGTTTTATGAAATGCCTCCATTTTGAGTTGTTGGAAATTGTAAGATCTCATCCTTAAGCTATAGGATCTGGAGGGCGGGAAGAATCTCACAAGAAAGTATTGTTTGAGCTCCATCCAGTTGGTAATAGAGTTTTGGGCCACTCAGCTAACCATAAAGTGGCCTCCCGGACATAGAGAATGGGAAGACTCACAGCCTTATTGTTTTTCACGACTAACACTGGCAACTTTGTACACCTTGCATATTCAATTTCCATTAAGTGTAGGTTGGCATCATCAGTTGCATGACACAAAAACACCCCTTTCATATTCACCAACTGTATTATGGTGCTAGTGATGTCAAATTTTCCCCAACGGGAAAAGATGGTGGTACAATAGCTCCAGTTGGCCCGACTTCATCAATATCTGGGTAATCCTCATGAAGACCTTAGGGGCATATCTATAGCCTCTATTTTCCCTTCAATGGTGACTAGTGTTCACAACTAAGACAGGCATCATCATCTTCCTAAAGTGCAGCTTGCCGAGCTAGGTCGGCTTGCCTAGTGTCTTGGTAAACGGACATCTCTTTGCTCTTGGTTTTACATATTCTTATTTTTGCTTATTCTTTCCTATTTCAAGATACTGTGAATCAAGGGTTTCCGCACATCGAGAACTTGGAATTAACCAAGAGATATCCTGTGGTTGTAAAAAGCAAGAATACATAAATGAGGAAATAACAACCAAAGTTAAACACAACAGTGAATGTCTTAGCGGTATTCCCCAACAACGGCGCTAGTTTTTGGTAATTCTCAACCTCACTCTTAACAAAGTATTAAGCGAGACAATGTCAATAGCTTAGCCCAACTAAGAGGTTGGGGTCGAACCAACATGGAATATGGTAGAACTTAGACTAACGCACCTTATTTAAGATTTTTGGTGTGTATACTCTAAATTGGGGGGTTTATAGAAAAAATAATTGTAAAACAAGAATGAAGATCAGTTATATAATTGTCATGATTTTCAGTGCTTTAGGGTAAGTGTTCCCCATAGTTTCACCAACTACCACAGTTTTATAGTGATCAATCATAATGCTTACTTGTATAAGTGATAACTAGGGTTCCTCAAAATGACTTGCTGAAGTCCCTATTGGATGACTCTACTCAATCACCAGGTTAGGTATCATGAGCAATTTCAATTGAACCGTTATCAATTTATTCCAAATTAACTATCCTACAGCTGCCAACTCAAGTTATAAAATGATCACTTAAATTAAGACTTTCTTTGTAATCCTCTTTTCCTAATCTCTACGTCTCTATGTTCAAGCAAGTAAAAATTTGAGCAAGTCTTAACATTTGGGAATCAATTTAAGAAACTGCATAAAGATGAAGAATACAATACAAACATTAGCATTGGTTTCGAATCGCTGTATAACCATATTATGTTAATCCATCATGGTTCCCCAGCCCTAGTTGTGGGGTTTCGCCCTCTCTCATGATTGTAAGATATTATTAGTAGTCCTGAGACAAACACATAATTAAATACTTACAAGGATGATTGAAAAAACTGCTTTGAATATTTACTGAAAATATGATGAACAAATTCAAGAACAATTGTGAAATCCAACATGATTATAAAGAATGGCTCTCTAATATTTATTAAAACTCATTAAAAGTTGATAACGTATACTCCTAACTAATTCTAACCATCTCTAACCCAAAACAGCCTAAAAATTATTTATACAAATAATAAAAAAAAAAATCCTAAGTTAAAGGAAATAACAAAATTTGGCACCAACACATCCCTCGACTCATTATTAAGACTTGTAATAGGATTGTATGGGCCATTCCTTGTCTCGCACATCCCTTGGCCTTTGCGGGAATTGGCTAAGTGTTGTTGGTATTTGGTACGATGCGAAACATGATCCCATGAGTAGTACCATCCAGTCGTGCTTAGGCTCTGAGAACTTTAGCATCTGAGATATTTCTATGAGTGTATGTTGTATGCCTCGTTGCTTTCTCCTATATGACTCATAATAGCTTGTATATCATGAGCACATAAAGTTCCAAAAATCCTTTGAAGCTTTCTAGCAGCTCCTTCAGTGGGTAGACAGCAGCTGTAGTCCACTAGGTGCTACCTGTATTAGGGACTTTCATTGTGCAAATATCTCTGAAGTATTCCACGACTCAAGTTACGGCTTCTGCCGGATAGTGGAGCTTGTACTATGAGTGTTAGCACGCATTGCATTGTTCTAGTCTTATGAACTTTCTGGTCTGTTTGGCTCTAATGCAATCTTGTTACAACTCTGTGTTTAGATCAGTACTTGGCTTGTTTTTCTGTACTCCACATTTTGTACATTTTTGCTCCAACACCTATTTTCCTTAAAATACCTCATATACGTACATAAATATACCTAAGTCCATGCTAGTTTCCTAGTTTTGATGAAAGTGCTAAAGACTCACAACATATCAACACCCTCAACCTTAAGACTTTTTCCTTGTCCTCAGGCAAAGAAAAAAAAAACTTAAGACGACTCTTAACTAGAAAATAAACCTAGGATACTACAACTAATACCAATCAAAATTTGCACTATGATCACAAACAATTTTGACCCTTCTCCATGTAAGCAAATCATCTATGCACATCAAGTGACCACAAACTATGATGACCAAGGATCAAGACATGTCATCTACTTATTAGTAGAAGTCAAGTTATTACCAATTCTTTTCACACAGATCATCGTGAGAATAAAGCGAGAAAACCATGCGGAAGTCGAGGCAAATGAAGTCCTCCAATTCACGAGATATATAGAAAATATGAATCTTACAGGAGTAAACAAGTAAGACTCTCACTCTCAAATAGAAGTTCCAAATAGTACATATCGGATACCATAGGCTTGCCCTTATTTTCTCTACTTTGATCTTCGAGCTTGATTAAGGCTAGGATCACTATAGGAATTTATTCGACATGTAATGTAGGCTTTGCATGGAATGCGGTAAATATGGGATTTGAGTGACTAAACCCTCCTTGGCACTATATTCTCATGGCTCCACTTTTCACTTATTTCACCCTCTTCACTTTTTCAACTTTTTCCTCCTTTTTCTCCATTTTTATGCAATGTATGGATTTAGTGTGTTTTCAAATTTTTAGTTCATTTGTTTTGACTAATGTTCCCTAATCATGTTTATTCAGAATATCCATCGGTACCAATCAACTGTTCTATTTCTAGAATAGGGATTTACGTACTAACTAATTGTTATACACATGGCTTAAGATAGTCCCAACGAGCCATCCCAGTCGTAGGTAGGCTTGTAAAGCCTATCCTTTCCTTTGTTCATGTCGAGTTTTGCGGGTAAATTCAATTTGTTATTGGGTACTCGGAATTTCCAGTTCTAGGCATGCATTTTTCATTTTTACAACTGCAATTCTCCCTTTTTGATTCACGACCCGTAAATCAGTTCTTTATAGTTCAAGTTCAATTCTAAGAATATTTGAGTTCCTACCCAATAAACACAGTAATATTCCATGTTACTGATCATTATCCTCATCTATTTTCATGCATTTTGAGGACTCCCAATTGTTAAACAAGTACACACAAACACGAAGGTCTTTTTACCCGACACAAAGCATAATCACTTACGAATATTGCAAAATCTTTCTCACTTCGTGCGTGTTTCAGTGAGTAGGGTTTGAACATAATTTGATTAGTGTTAATCAAGCACAATTTTGCTAAATTGATCATTTTTCTTTAGATACAGGTGTGAGGGAGTCGTGGGAGCCCCAAACCTACTCGGTGTTCAATACTACTCCCAATACATATATATAGTGCTCATAGTATATCATGCATGAGTTCATGGTTAGTTAAATCATGATAATTAGAAGCATGCGCGTAGATAAGTCAATTAGCCATGAGGTAAGGCCCGTGAGTTAGCCAAAACATGATTCATGCTTAATAAAATACATACATACTTGTAATTCATGCACATAGTTTTAAACATAATAAGATCATAATAGATAACTTATAATAAAATTCATAATTTAAATTAAAAATAGCCTTATTCTCCCAACATAAATGTTGTAATTGAGTGGAATTACTGACTTTAGGTTGGAATGGGGCATGCATAATCAAGCTTGATCATTTATAAATTCAATCGGCAATATTAATATCAATTTAAAACTCAAAAGATGATCAAAATGTTAGATAATGATAAGGTTTCGAAATCACAAGACCCATAATTAAATCATTGAATTTTATACAAATCAAATACAAAACCCCATGAGATTTAAATAAATTTTAAGTAAAATAGTAGAGTAGGAGCATGGGTGTGGAAATCCACCCATTGAAGACCTTACATACATTGGGATTATTGAATTTTAACCCTTCTTTAAAGCCCAAGAATGAATTTGGAAGAATTGAGAAGGAACAACTTGAATCACCTCTTAATCTTCTCTCTATACTCTTGCATGCTTGAATGAGGGTTGAGGAAGGTTTATTTTCTTCAAAACCCATCTTTCCTAAGCCAAAAACGACGTAGTTTAGGGCTTTATATCATGAAAAAAAGTCAAAAATACCCTCAATGAACTGTCTTGAGAAAAGCTGGCGGATGGAACCGCGGGTCGTACCAACGGATCGTGGGACCCACCAATATTACATCCTTATCTCTCGTGGAATGAACTACCGATGACCCATTGTGGAACCAACAAAGGATCGACGGGACGACCCATGCCTCCAACCCATGACTCATTGTCATACGTGGTTAGTCCCATGATCGAGTGGAATATCATCTTCCTAGCAATTCACACCGCGACCCGTCACCACAAACAACAGATCGTTGTTTCGCCCCCTCAAGCCTACTGGAAAACATAATCCTCAAACCAAGACCACAACCAGCGACATGGCTACTCCTTATGGGTTGTTGGGTCTCCCATTATGTCTGATGCACCCAACTCCTCCCCATATTGCTAATGACGACTCGTTGTTTCCCACAATGAGTTCTCATATTTCCATAGTTTTGCACTATCACCCGAGCCTTTCCCCAAACATGACTCGTTACAACCACCCGTGGTATGTCAGCACGAGTCGTACCTTGACCGTCTGTTACATTTTTTCCCTTATTTACCAGAGTTTTCAATTTTTTGCCCCCGGGTCTACTCCTACGCACTTCAGGATGTGCAATATCTCCCCTTGGGAACATTCATCCTCGAATGTTAGAAAAAGAATCAATCAGAGACATACAATTATCATACTTAAATTCTGACTATTTTAACAAAGATTTTCACGGAATGACTACCTCAGAATAAAACCACATAAGCGAACTATTCTCATACTTCATACATTGATGTTTGTTGTTGAAGATTCTCATATAAAGAAAACTTACACATGAACTGAACATGAAAACTAGATAGAATCGTAGAATTAAACTAATAACTCAAATCGGAACCGAGCTGGTAGAGAGAGTAACTATGGGTATTTAGTCATCATATACATTTGACTTCCCATGTAGCTCCTTCAACGTGATGGCTTCACCATAAAACCTTAAATGAGGCTACTGCCTTGTTCCTAGCTTATGAACTTGACAATCTTCGATTTTCACCGGAACTTCTTCGTAACTGAGGTTGTCTCTTACACAAATACTGTCAACCGGAACCACTAAAGCATGTTCTCCCGAACACTTCTTCAAAAGTGACACATGAAACACCGAATGTACTAAAGATAACTACGGCGAGGAAAATCTAACTCAAATGCCACCTTACCAACTCTTCTCACCACTTGGTATGGGCCAACATATCGGGAACTGAGTTTCCTTTCCTTCCAGACCACATGATTGCCTTCATGGGAGATACTTTGAAAAATACCCAGTCGTCATCAAGCTCCAAATCTATCCTTTTCATCCACTTATACGATTTTGAACATCGAGTGGTTTTCAAATGGTCCCTTATCAATTGGACCTTTACCATGGCCTCATGAACCGAATCAGGTCCTATCATGGCTGCCTCACCAACCTCAAACCACCCAATGGGTGATCTACACCTTCGCTGTACGAGCCTCGAGCGGTGCCATCTATATCTTTGAGTGATATTTGTTATTATAAGCAAACTTGATCAAGGGAAAATGATCATCCCAACTACCTTTAAATTCATAACCATGCCCTCAACATATCTTCAAAGTCACGGATCGTTCGTTCGGCTTGGCCATCCCATACGCGGATGAAGGCTGGCGATGTGACTTGAGTCCCAAGTCTTTTAAGACCACGAGGAAATGGGAGTAAATTGAGTACTTGATGCGAAATAATAGACAAGGGCACACCATGATGTCGAACCAACTCCCAAATATATAATTTGGTATAATCATCCCGCTGAATCCCGTGGTTTTGATTGGTAGAATGTATGCAGCCTTGGATGCTTTGTCTACCACCACCCAAATGGAATCATAGTGTCGGCGAATACAAGGTAGGCTTTGTAATAAAATCCATATTAATCTCTTCCCACTTCCAAGTGGAAGGCTAATACGATGTACATCTCCAGGCCTTTGGTGCTCGACCTTCACTTGCTGATACTTTGGACATTTGGCTACGGACTCGTGATATCCTTCTTCATACCATCCCACCAATGATTCTCTCAAGTCTTGATACATCTTCATGGATCCGGGGATGGATAGAATATGTTACCATATCATCTCCATGCAATATCCGAACTTTCAATTCATCAGCGTGCCCAGGACCCACATGAGCGACCCTGGTATCGTAACACACCATCTCCCCTTTGCGAGAAGACCTCTACTTTCATATTTTGAGCGACCTCCTTCCAGCTTTACCAAAATCGATTCCTCATATTTCCTCACCCTTACAATAATCGCAAAGGACGATTCTGATTCGTCCAGAACTACCAAATTGCTATCGTTTGAATCGAAATGTGAACTCCTACAATTCTTGTCAAGAATCCTGAGGTGCCTAACTCTTGAGTCTCCATCTCTTATGCCTATGATCATGAAAAATACAGTGCGCTCTAATTCATCCGACATTCGTTCAAATTCTCAGACCACGGCCCAAATACACATTCCAATCCTAAAACCTACTCACAGCGGACTGTTGGAACCACAAAGTTACCCACGTAAAAGTTGCTTGACCGCAACTTTACCATAGTCTTCCTCAAAACTTATAAATTCCTTCGAGTTTGAAATCACCTCATAATCCTGCAAACCACCCAGCAAATCATAACTCACCACCTAGAACCAACCAAACACTCCAAAATCAGTTTCGATCTTGAAAACATAGATTCTTGACTTTGGTCAACCCTCGACTTGAAACCCTTCAAAATCAAAGTCTCATCAATCTTCATTAAATCATATGACAAAAGAGTCCTCACTTCCATAAGTCTGAACAATGAAGTAATGATACGGAAAGGTTAATCCTAGGAAAACGGATCAACAATCAACTGACCATGTAACTTGCTACCTTTCGGCATAAATTCATCATGAAACTTCCTATACTAGTCAAACATCTACTAGTGAGATGGAAGTTTATCCTGGCGTACACGTCTTGTAAGTATTTCATCTGGGGAATATCTAGCCATGCCATAGGGTTTAAATAAGAGAATCATGAGATGAATCATATAGGAAATTAATCTTGGCATATACTTGATGCTTTGTCTCATGGCCGTCTGAACAAACTTTGGGCCAGATTCATGAGGCTTAGTGTGCTAAGAAAACGTCTGTTCACCTTGCCTCAAGTCATGACACAGAAATGAAATGGTAATACTTGAGGCCAACGGGGCGGATGAGTGCACCATCATCTGCAAAGTTAGATAAATCAGATTCAAAACTTCACTTTCAGAAAGCAGTGTCCATAAGGGAACACACAAAGAAGAAAGACTACGAGTTCTATCCAGGACTTCCTTACTAGAAATTCAAGACATGACTGGGCCTTCGCTTACCACTTCCTTGCCTTTCATGGAATAAATCTCTCATCTCAAAGTATAGAAAGATCTTGGATCTTGTGCAATTCTCGGACTAGCAATCATGATAGGTTGTTGAGGTATAACTTACACAGACCATACAAGGTGCCTTCCACCCACCACCTGCACGGCCAATGGGCATTCCCTATCGTGCCCAGGCCCCCTACCTGTAGCAAATTCTTGAACCCGCAAAACATTGACACATGTGATCTACCACACTCAGAGCCACATCAAGCGGCTAAATAAGGCCACCGGAGGAGTGGTTGGCGGCATTTCTTTAAGCCATCGTGCTTCTTTGAAGCAATCTTTGTGCTTAGACCACGGCTGACCACAACTAAAAGCAACCTCTGAACTGCTAAGCACTTCCCCTACATTGATGCTTTGCCATTGTAATCTGGATAAGTAAGTCTCTCTCAGCGGAGCTTGTCTTTAAAGTGGAGCTAGACATTTCAAACAACTCAACAAGAGCGACCTCCACTACTCGATCCTTGTTCAAAATTTCCAGAGTTTCCAAACTCTGAGCCTCTTCTTCTCTTCACCATCTATTCCCTTTCCAATATACTCAAGTCACCAACCTCAGGACTCTCCTTCGTGAATCCCAGGTTCCAAAGCTGCACACTCACGGTAAAAGGCTTCGTTTGTCGATAGCCTGATTAATGGGTGATCTTGTGGCGCATCCTTGCACCTTGAGTGGCTCTCATGGCTCTACGTCAATAACTGGCATGAAACCCATTGAAGCTGGTAGGCGCATTTGCTAGCTCCCATCGTTGTTTGAAGACATGTTTTCGAACACTACAGTGCTTCTGAGTTAGAAGGGCGTTCATATACGAGCAAGGATCCGCCGAAGGAAGGAACATTTCCTAAACGTCTAAGCAACTTCTTTGTCACTTAAGTGTAGTGCTTCCCGCATGAAAAGACTCTACTTGACGTGGCTTTTAGGCTCCCTAGGACACATAAACCTCTGTTCAGTGCCAAGTTTTCCACAGTCAACCTTACCAGATGTGGAGCACGGGCGAGGCCGAGACCCAAGAAAACTATGGCATGAGCATGCATCTTCATTTAATGATTTAAGAAAAATTGACATAAATAACGTAATTATAGCATAACATATGGAAAGACGATGCGATAACGCTGTCTGACGGAGTACAACGTTTAGTCTTATAAGCCTCTAAAACATGAACGGTGGATTGATGGGACAACTCTAACTAATACAACATCCAAAAATTGAAATAAATGACATAGAGTGTGATAATGTAGCCCTCGGAACATGAGGACTCACCAAGTATGCAAAGCAAAGTGAAACTAGCTCACAGTGGAGGCATAGAGCCCAGGACTTGTATCATGAAATACAACATAGAAAACATGAGATTGAGTACGTGGAGATGTACCGAGTATTGCAGGTAAGAAAATGGACATTTAAAACATGTATAAAAATCCTTAAGTAATCATAAGTAGGACATATTCTCTCTTATTGTAAATCATCATAACATATTATACGGCTTAAGGTTTCAAAATGTTGTAGTATAAACACTAGTCATAGTCGTAATAAAGAAGCTTTAGTCTTATAAATTTGGTAAATATACATAATGCTGCACTCTGCATAATGCGGGAACAATAGGAATTCTCTTAACCGACATACCTCACATGAGCACACATGAATCCTAACTTACTGACCACACAAGTCGGAGGATGTTCGTACCTTGCCAAGAGGTAGGAACCATGAAGGCGTGATCACACATGAGAAAGCTCCATTTGGGCCAGGAAAAATATGAAGGATTAACTAGTATGTAGATCATGATTCAGGGCTTAAGCATTGAGCCCCAGACCTACTCGATGTGTACAACTCAAGAAACCTGTCTAGTATATATTATATGTATTCATGCAGTCATTGTTGATTAAATCATAATCTTCAGTAGAAGAATACTGTGTAGATACGAAAAGTCAATTAGCCAGAGGTAAATTATTCTGAGTGGGCCAAAATATGATTCTTATCAATAAATATATCATACATTATGAATTCATGGACATAGTTTAAACATCGCCAAGATCACAATAGATAATAAATAAAATTCATAATTTAAATCATAAATCCAATGGATTATCAAAATATAAGCAGATGTGGATCATGAATCGATTCATCATGAGGCATGTATAATCAAGATTAATTAATTAGAAATTCAAAAATCAACAATATTAACTTCAATTTAAACTCAAAAGATGATAAAAATCAATGAATCAATATTAACATTTCTAAATCTAGACCTAATTAAATCATTGAATTTATACAAATCAGTACAAAACTCCATGATTTAAAGAATTTTAAAGTAAATATCTAATGTAGAGTACACAGGAAACATAGGTGTGGAAGATTCCACCCATTGAAGTCCTTTATATCAGAAGGTATTATCAAAATTTTAACCCTTCTTTAATCTTGAAGATGATTGGAAGGTTGAGGAAAGACACCTTGAATCACCCTAATCTTCTCTCTAACTGCATGCATGAATGAGGCTTTAGGAAGGTTTATTTTCTTAAAACTAACTTTTCCCTAATCCAAAATGACATATCTAGGTCTTTATATCATCAAAAAGTCAAAAATACCCTTAATGGAGTACAGCATGGTGGTGGTCCCGAACCCAGGTGACACCAACGGATCGTGCGAAGGCCTGTGACCCATCATGTCTCGATGGAGCGAGCGTGACTGACCCATTCTCCCGGAATAACTCTAGCAGGTCTGAACAGGATGACCCGTGCTTCCAACCCACGACTCTTTTCGTAATCCGTGGTTAGTCCCTAAACCTTGGCATCACACCGTATGGTTCCTCGACCACTTCACCACAAACAATAGATGTTTCCCCATCAAGCCTATTGGAAAACTTAATCCTCAAAACCACTGACCACAACCAATGACCCGTGGCTTCTCCTAGCAGGTCATTAGATCTCCGTTGTATGTCACCTGATGCACCCAACTCCTTCCCCACGACTGCTAACAACAATGAGTCGTCATATCTCCCATGGTTTGTCTTTGTCACCCGGCCTTTCCCCAACCATGACTAGATTACAATGACCCATAGTATGTCACCACGAGTTGTACCTTGACCCATCCTGAGACATTTTTCCCAATTTTCTGTAGTTTTCAATTTTTTTCACTTCCGGGTCTACTCCTACGCACTTTCGAGGTATTACAGCACATGTGCTCAGATCTACCACGTCCATAATGGACATCGAGCGAGTAGGCACTCCCGGTGTAACTCTTGCCACACTTCCCACGGACTAGAGGTATACTATAACTTGTTTGCCCTAACAGTCCCTCGACCCTAAAGCCCCTACTCCTCTGATCACCCTTAGTGGATGGAACACTAGCTAATGATCGTGTTGGGGCTAGTGATTTACCGCTGAAGCTTGTAGGCCCAGTAGCTTAACTTCTTGGACCTACGATGTGAAAACCCACGGCTATCGTCCGAGCCCTCATTGCCTCCTCTCTCGCATGAGCCGCCTCCATCATTGGGCGTACAAGACTGCTATGTGAGGAATGTCCATATCCTAGTGAAGCATGATGGTCCTGCAATCCTTATCTAGGTAACCAACCACACCATGAACAAATGGGCTCTCCGCACTCTACGATCCATCGCTAACTTAGGGCGTACTTTGACAAATGAGTGAACTGGCGAATACAACAACACAATTATCTTTCCTGCAGAGTTCACCAAGCTCACTGCTTTCAACTCCCTCATCTCTCAAGGGAAGAACCTGTCGACAAAGCCATGTGGAACTCATCCTAGGCGATAGAATTGCTCCGTGCCTTTACTGTCCTTCCATTTATTATACCAAATATGACGACCTCTTTTAGATGATAAGAGGCCTAGTCAACACATTCCCCATTTGTCACCACCATAACGTGCAGAGTAACCTTCAAGATCCCTTCAATGAACTTCGTGTGGATCCTCATCCACCTTTGATCTATTAGACTTAGAGGTTCATCCTCAGAAGTCTCTAATCCGAGCGCAGCCATTGTGTTGTCATTCAATGGGACACGCGCAACAGCCTATTGGTTGACACGAGCGGTCAAAGCCTACACCAACATCGAATAGTCGCTTGAAACTCAAGGTGGGCAGCTGGCGCTAGTGATTGGGGCTCCTGAATAGGTGGGGCTTACTAATACCCATGGTCATTGCCACCCCAATGGCCCTTCATCATTTCCATTCCTCCTTTTGTTCATTCCTCTAGGAGCCATAATTCTTCAATAGCGAATCACACGAGTTAGAAGGATGGAGAGACTTTCATCGCACAACATAGAACATGAAAGAGGGAAACATTTTATAAACATCTGGTAGCCTCTTAGGTCATAAGTGGTGTACGCTTCATACTCATGGAAAATACTATACTTAATGCGGCTTTCAAACACCCTAGGACACCTCAAACCTATGGCTTTATTAACAATTTTATCACGACATAAGTATTTTTGGATCGTAGACAAGGGACAAGGTACTGAGAGACCCTAAGTCGACCCATGGAACATGCATACAACTAATCTCATTTAAATAACCAGAATATCAACATAAAACATAGCAGAAACATAAACATAGTAATAACATTAGAAAATACTAGACGTACACATACTGCCCCAGTACTACATACCGTCTAGCTCACCTACACTGATGGTTGATGGGACATCATCCCCAACTAACCGAACAATACTAAAACACAAGATAACAATGAAGTCTATCAAGCGTTCCTGAAACATGAGGACTCACCAATAATCTAAGAGCATGAAGTGAGATGGACTAAGGATGAGGATAAGCCTCCAGATCCGAGAGACCCTGTATCATGAAACAATACAACATAGAAAGTATGCAGTCAGTACTTGGAACATACCGAGTATACAAGATAAGTAAAGAGGACATGTTAAAAAGTAAAGTAAAACTCATAATTAAATGTAGGACAAGGACATCGTAAGGTGTCATAAACTTCATGAGAAAACACAAGGCTCAAGACTTTCAAATCATTCATAAATCATTCATTATCATAATCGTAAACAAACTTTATCAAAACATAACTTGAGCCAATAAAATAAATATAACAATGCATAAGACATGCGGAACAATGGGAGAACTCGTCTGCTTCCGACACCATCATGGTAGAGCCTTTCATGATGCCTAACTATCTAACTCAAAGTGGAAATAGAGCCGACCCTAGCTTACCAGGTGAGGTTGTGCATTAAGCTTGTGATATCACATTTGGGGATCATTATCAATACAATATATTATTAGAGACACACGGTGGCACATGGTTATGAGACGACATAATCCTTTGAACGCCGGGCTGCTCGGTGCTGGAGCACGCTCCCAAAAGTATTCCATATAGGCTCATACATAAATCAACATCATGCATTAAAATTTGTTGGCTAAAAATAGCATTTATGTCATTTATATCAACTTTTAACATTCTTGCTTCCAAGGATCAAGGCCCTTTTTATCGACCAACATCATAAATTGATAATTCATGAAATTCATTTCATAAATCATAAATCATTCTTGAACATGTGGTCATTGCCCCGAACTTCCAACTTCATCATACTCAATTCGTTCAAATAAACTCGAAACATGGGTGACTTGAATTCATGCTTTTCCATCATAAACAAATCTCAAAGTATTTCATATTCATCATATATCATAACTTTGATGAACCTTCATCAATGGGCATTTTAGATTTAAAATATTGAAACATGGTTTTAAAATAAAATAATATAAAACCTACCCATCATTCATAATTCAATAATTAAGACTATATTAAATCATACCCATAAAAGCTGTTTTATGCATTTGGATAAAACCCCATAGATCTTGAATAGGAGAATTCATAATCTATTCAAAATTTGGGCATGGGCATGAAGGGATTCACCCATTCTAAACCCTACATACATGATGGAGGTTGATTTTGAAGTTCCTTGAATACCACAAAGTGATACAAACTTGGAGAAGAAGGTCATGAATCTCCCTAAAACCTCTCTAAAGCTCTTGCATGGGAATGGGCATGCATTAGGGACTTAACCCATCTAACACTTTCGAGAGAAAATACACAAAAGGACATAGTTGAATGCCGAACATGGAAAAGTCAAATATGCCCTTAAGAAAATTTCCCTGTAAAACTGGTCTGGACGGACCAACGGATGTACCAACGAGTTGTTGGTCGCTACCAAGACTCATGGTACGACCGTCTCATGCACTTCGAGTCCTATTCGGTTCAAACCACGGCTAGATAGGACGGGTCATCTTACATAAACGGATCATTGG
The DNA here is from genome assembly GCA_018107945.1 of Datura stramonium. Lineage (NCBI taxonomy): Eukaryota > Viridiplantae > Streptophyta > Magnoliopsida > Solanales > Solanaceae > Datura > Datura stramonium. The sequence goes on along the minus strand of JACEIK010001549.1, from coordinate 6,342 downwards.
TTGCCCCCTTTGAAAAATAACTCCCTAATAGCGAGACTCACCACTTGACGCATTGCTTCCTATAACGTGGTCATGGTATCCGTGAGTAAGTCTAGTGGAACCCTCATGTCCTCTCACTAAGACTCGCTTGACGAGTCATTAAATGACTGTTACTTTCCCAACTTGCTCGAGTCCATGACATCCCACGAATTTTCTGGAAATGATGACTCGTTGTTCCAAGCAACGAGTCATTACTTCGTCCATTGTCACCACTGCATCCCTGAACCCCCAAACCACGACAAATTACGATGAATCATGGTGTCCAACCATAGGATCGTTGGGTCACCCGTCCTATGATATTTTTGCCGGTTTTACACTTTTCAAATTTAACTCCCGGATCTATTCTTAGGCCTTTTCAAAGGTATTACAATTCGAGACTTTGGAGGATATATCGAGGGTGTGTTTGATCCAATTTCAAGGGTAGTTGGGATGATGATCACCTACCTCTCGCAAAGGTTTTGCATACTCGGTGCTTGCATACTACAATATGGTTTCGGGTTGGTAAAGCTACCTTAATAGGGCTGATTGAGTACATGAGGCCATGCAAAATGTTTTACTTATCAGGGAACGCTGAAAATAGCTCAAAGCCAATGGAAATCATATGCAGATGTTAGTAGAAGAGGTTGGAGTTTCTTGTGGATGATTGGGTATATCTAAAGAATTTCACCTATGAAAGGTTCAATGAGGTTCGGAAGAAAGAAAGCTCAATCCTAGATATGTTGGTCCTTACGAGAATCTTGAACATATTGGTAATGTATATTGGTAATGTAGCCTATAAGTCGATTTGCCAGTGGAGTTAGAATCGGGGCACCAAGTCTTCCATGTGTCCTTGTTGAAGAAATGCATCAGTGAGTATACCTTAGTAGTGTCTCTAGAGAGTGTTGGTGTAAAGGATAGCTTCTCCTATGAAGAGGTTCCGGTTCAGATTCTAGAACATTAGGTTAGTAAATCGAGGAACAAGGAGGTCACGTTACTAAAGGTTTTATAGAGGAACCAGCTCTTTGAGGGAGCTACATGGGAAGAAGAAGTAGATATAATGGGTAAATACCCTCACTTATTCCCTTCCAGCTCAACGTCAGCATCAGGAACTAAATTTCTCCTCAGTACTCCATTCAGTTCCATACACTTCATCTCTATTCATGTTTTAATATGCACTTAGTTGCAAAAATTAAGTTAGTTTCTCTATCTTAGTTCGTAGTCAGTCACCCCTTCGGTAATTAATTTACAATCTTTAGTCAGGGATTGCAACTCTTTCCTAATATTTCAGCTTACTTAGCCTTTATTTGAGGACGAATTTTCCCAAAGGGGATATATTGTAACACCCAAAAAGTTCGTTAGACCAAACCCAGACTTGGATTGAAAAAACAGAAAATTTTGTCTCAAAACAACTCAACCAATGAGTCGTTGTCAATAACAAAATACACATTGTTTGAGTAATTATCAACTCTGCAGTTTTCTGTAATACCCCGAATGTGCTTAAGAATAGACCCGGAAGTTAAAAGTTGGAAACTATTGAAATTGGGAAAAATAGCACATAATGGGCAATGTAACGACTCATAGTATCTAACCACGGTCGTTGTATGCAATCGTGGTGATGGAATTCTGGGTGGCGTGGAGAAACGGACGACACAATGAATCATTTTTCAAAGCAACGAGTCATTGTTAGCAGGCGAAGGAGGATGCTGGGTTCAGCAGATGGGATACAACGTGTCTTCCAATGACTCATGGTGAGAAGCGACGACCCGTGGTTACTTATCGTTGTTTGGTCATCAAGATTTCCATTGCATGTAATGGATCATGACCATGACTCGTCAGAAGAAACCACGAGTCGTGGTGAGGCTCGTGGTCAGGAGGTTCAGATTTTGTAAAGGGGAAGACAACGGTCGATGTAATGACCCATTGATTCAAAGGACGAGGCTTCCTATCCATCTGTGGTTAAGTTCTGGAGGCCAGTCTCAGCAGTGCAAACAACCAGCCATACAACAGGTCGTTGTTCCTTCCAACAACCCGTTGGTGCCACCAGTTGGACCAATCTAGACAGTTTTTAAGGTAGATTCATTAAAGGCATTTTCGATTTTTCCACTCTATGAGACCCTAAACTACGTCGTTTTAGCTTAGGGAAGGTGGGTTTTTAGGGGTATAATTTATTCTAAGTCCCCATTCATGCATGCAAGAGTATAGAGAGGTGATCATATGGTGATTCAAGGCTTTTCTCTTCAAATTCTTCCAGTTCCTTCTTGGGCATTCAAGGGAGATTAAGAATCAGTTCTTTTTAGGTATGTAAGGCTATCAATAGGTGTTTCCTTTAACACCCATGCCAATTCTCTATGATTTCATTAAAATTGTATCAAAAATTTATGGGATTTTGAAGTAGATTTATATAAAAGCTTATGATTGTTAATGGGCTTTGTGATTTTTGAATCTTATCATACTCTTAAGGGTTTTTGATAAACTTTTATGGTTTAAATTATTTATAATGTTATCGATTTTTATTTCTTTTGAATTTATCCTAATTATGCATGACTCATGATGAATCGATTTATGATATACTTTTCCATTAATGATATTTACAAGCCCAGCATGAATTACGATTTAAGACATAGATTTTATGAATTAATCATCGTGATTTTATGAATTTCAAGCTATATGAATGATTTACAAGTATGTATGAACTTTATGATTCATGAATTATGTTTTGGCCGACTCACGGGCCCTATGTCATGGCTAGTACACGTATGTACAAGTATGTTTATGATTATCATGATTTAACTAGCCCGTGAATTCATGTATGTTATACTATGAGCACTATATATGTTATGGAAGTAGTATCAAGCACCAAGTAAGTTTGGGGCTCAGGTTATGCCCCGGATCTCATAAACGGTGTGCCACCGTAGGTTTGTTGGGACATCCTTTGTGACTATCCCCGGCCCAATTGGCCCTTTTCATGGTGATACCACGCCCTTAATGGTTCTAACCTTGGCAAGGTACGAACGGCCTCCCGACTAGGTTTACAAGTCGGACTTCATGTGTGCTTATATGGGGTATGTCAGTTAAGAGAATCTTCCACGGTTCCTCATGATTTATGAATGCTTATGATTTTGTATTTTGGCTCAAGTCATGTTAAGTAAGGCTTTTCTCTTATGATTGCGATTATGTTTGTACTATGAATGTTTTGAAAACCTTAAGCCCTATGTTAAGTTATGATGTTTAAGATATGAACATGATTCCCTACTCTTATGATCATTTATGAGTTTGAAATATTATAAATGTCCATTTTACTTACCTTGCATACTTGGTACATTCCACGTACTGACCGCATACTTTCTACGTTGTATCGTTACATGATACAGGACCCAATTCACAGGATCATCCGCATCCTTAGATCATCCTAGAGCTTTCTTTCAACATATTGGTGAGTCCTCATGTTCCGAGGGCTATTTGATTGACATTTTTCTACTTTATGTTTTAGTACATGTTTAGGCTAGTTGGGGGTGTTTTCCCATCAATCCATCATTGTAGTAGAGGCTTTTAGACAAAGTATAGAATTCAGCTCATGTATGTCTAAGTTATTTTGTCGGTTTGATATGTCATGATTCGATATGTTCCCGATATGCCTTATGTTAAGTCTTCCACTTATGTTAATGAATTATATGTATGCTCATTCCATGGGTCGACTTGGGGTCTCTCGGGGCTCCTTTTCCTGTGTTACAATCTGGGACTACGTTCGGGTCGTGAAAAACTTGGTATCAGAGTCATAGGTTTGAAGTGTCCTAGGGTGTATAAAAGCCACATTAAGTAGAGTCTTTTTCATGGGTGTGAAGCGCGCCACACTTTTGAAGAATAGGCTACGCGAAGTATAGGAAATGTTCCCTTCTTTCATGATCTATGTCGTGCGATGAAAGTCCTTTACCCTTCTAATTTGAGATATTCGCGTTTGCAGAATCATGCCTCCATGAAGAGTGAACGCAAAAAGAAATGGTAATGGAAATGATCATGAGGGTGCCAATGGTGATGAGTATTAGCCAACCCCACCCATTCACAAGGAGCACGCACTAGAGCCAGCTTCCCACGCTATGTTTAGGGCAGCGATTCAGATGCTGGCACAGGCTTTGGCTACCCAAGTTCATAATCAGATGGTGGCGCATTACCCTCAAAATGGGAATGTGGCAGCGGCTAGTTGTGAGGGATATCTTGAGGATGATCCCTCCTGAGTTCACAGGTTCGAAGGTGAGCTAGGATCCACACGATTTCATTGAGGATATTTTGAAGATAACCCAGGTTATGGGGGTAAACAATGGGGAGTGTGTTGACTTGACCTTCTGTCATCTTAAGGCGGTGGTTCACATATGGTTCAAGTAGTGGAGAGATGCCAGGGAAGTGGGTGCAGGCCTGATAGGTTGGGAAGAGTTCCACGCGACATTTTTGGATCAGTTTTTCCCTTGGGAGATGAGGGAGCTCAAGGCGACCGAGTTTGTTCAGGAGTACGCAGTGGAGTTCACCCGACTATCCAAGTATGCTTTAGAGTTGGTGGCAGACCAGAGGGATAGGGTGAGTCGTTTTGTGCTTGGGGTGGTAGATTATTTGGACAAGGATTGCAGGATTGCCATGCTACATTAGGATATCGACTTTCCCCGTATTGTATTACATGCTCAGAAGATGTAGTCGGTTTACCGGAGGCATAGGGAGTCCAAGAATGCCAGGACCGACAGCTATAGGGCTTCTCAAGTCAAGATAGAGTGTGGACAACATCAGCAGTCCCAACACATGTCTATCGCTCCAGCTCCTTATCGGCCAGCACGCCATCTAGATTCAGTGGAGATCGGAGGAGCAGAGCTTCAGAGTCGAGGGGCCAAGGCAGCATGCAGATGGAGAGCTATTTCCAAGTTTATGCGGGGTACGATAAGAATCACCTTGGGAGGTGCTTAGTTGGGTCGGATGCTTGCTTCGGGTGTGGCAACCCTAGACACAGACTTAAGGATTGCCGCTCAGCTAGATCAGGGGTAGGTGGAGCCCGTGTGACAGCAGCCAGTTTTGTCTCTCTAGCAATTCGTCCTCCTTAGCATGGTGCCTCAACTTGTGCAGCAGGCGATCAGTGCCAAAATAGGTTTTATGCTTTGGTATCCTGCCAGGAGCAGGAGGCTTCACCAGATGTGGTCACTGGTATGTTGCAAGTCTTCCATATTAATGCTTATTCCTTGTTAGATACAGGAGCTACTTTTTCTTTTGTGACCCCTTATATTGCTAGTGGTTTTGGAGTTAGCCCTGAAATCCTGTCAGAACCATTCTTAATCTCTACTCTAGTCTGTGATTAAGTTGTAGCTAGGCGAGTGTATAGAGGTTGCCCCACTACAATATTGCATAAGGTCACCTTCGTAGACTTAGTAGAGTTAGCTATGACTGACTTTGACATCATTTAGGGCATGGATTGGTTGCCTACATGCTATGCTTCGATTAATTGTAGGACCCGTGCAGTGGAATTCTGATTTTTGGGTGAGTTAGTTTTGGAGTGGAAGGGTAATTCAGTTGTACCAGCTAGTTAGTTTATTTCATATATTAAGGCTAGAAAAATGATTTCTAAGGGCTGCATGTATGACCTAGTAAGGGTTAAGGATGTTGAGTCCGAGACCCTGACTATCTAGTCAGTTCCAGTGGTGTGTGAGTATTCAAAGTTGTTTCCCGATGATTTGCCAGTTGTTCGTCCTGAGAGGGAAATTGATTTCAACATTGACTTCTTACCCAATACGTAGCCTATCTCTATTCCTCCTATAGGATGGCTCCAGCTGAGCTAAAGGAGTTGAAGGACCTGTTAGATAAGGGCTTTATTAGACTTAGCAAGTCTACATAGGGTGCACCAGTGTTATTTGTCCGGAAGAAGGATGGTTCACTTCGGATATGCATTGACTATCGACAGTTGACCAAGGTCGCCATTAAGAACAGGTATCCTTTACCCAGGATCGATGATTTGTTTGACCAGCATCAGGGTGCCAAGTGTTTCTCCAATATTGATCTCAGTTCCGGGTATCACCAGCTCAGGGTTTGAGAGAGTGACATCCCGAAAACCACTTTCAAGACTCGATATGGTCGCTACGAATTTATTTTTATGTCTTTTGGACTAACCAATTGTTACACCCCGTAAAACTCCCAACACATAGATGGACTATTCATGTGTTGGTTAAGAGTATTTGAAAGCCATACATGCTAGGAAAAGGCCCGGGAAAAGATTGGACGAGAAACCTGTCGAACCATCGCGGAAGGAGCCGGGGCAGAGCCCCTCCGTGATGGCAGCGTGTCACGGAGGTGGGG